>JAPTHA010064886.1:0-14642 GCA_029814585.1 Gymnapogon annona | reverse complement strand
TGGTCTAGTTCATTTTTGGAAAGAGAGTCTTGTGTTTGATATAAAAAATGCACTTCAAAAATTTTTTCCCCATAAACGGGTAAAAAAGACAGCACGAGCACTAGCATTTATGTTTTGATCATGATTTATATGCACTAAGATTTATAGCTTTGTGATTAAAAAAAAAATCTGATCTGTGAAATTTTCCACTTTGGTTTTAGGGTTGGTGAGTTTACCCTAATGTGTATTAAGAAGAAACTCAAACAGTCCTGCCACTGCTCAAAGAAGTGCACGTAAAATGTTCCTCTGAGTGGAGTATTAGAATTTGTTTTATTGCAGTACAAGAATTGTAATAGTAAATGTTTTGTACAGTATTTTAAATATTTAAACCTGTGTGGGCCACTGGTGTGTCTCTTTGTTCATTTACAATTAAGTGGGAAAATAAACCTTTGAATATTGGCTGCACAGCTTCAGCTCATACTGTTATCACCCTGGATATCGTGCTTTTTTTAAGAATCAAGCTGTTATATTAACATTATTATTATTTCTATAATCACATGTTTTTGTGTGTAGGTGGGTATAATCATAAAAGGAATGATTCTTATAGCGGTGCTTGTAGTCGTATAAATATTTAAACCTCCTCTCATGCCTTAAAGCTTGTGTGGCCTCAGAGCCTTGTCCCCAAGGGAATGAAATTTCACCCGGCATTCTTTTCCATCCGTACCTTCATAAAAAAAAATAAAAACACGTGTAATGTATTCCTTATGTATTTGCTGTATGTTGCATTAGTCTTACATGATTTATGTATTATCAGTTTGCACATTTGAATTTATAGAACAAAGAGGATGAGAAGAAGGTAGAAAATTGAAATGATCCATCTGCCAAGTGGAAAACAAATTTGAATTACATAACGCGCTGTGCTCTAAGACACCTCGGCCAGAATGCAGGTATTTTCTCCTCCATTCGCCCTGGTTAACTCTTATGTTAACCAGAGCTGGATAGCCCGCATGCATGTTTTGATATACACCAGTGCGTTGAGCCATGGGGAACTTTGGGGTTCTAGATGTGGTATAGATATTGTAGCAATAAACTTATCTAGAGTTCCTCGTTCATTCTTTTACTTCCACTGGCATTTTCAGTTGAATACCCTCTCAGGTGGCTTGTCTGTTTCTGCACCTGGAATTTGACATTATGGTAACATGACCCCATTGTTTATTTGCTAGGTAACTCACTCCAAGGGTACTGGCCCTTGTAATGAATGGCCCTATGTTATATTCAAGTACATACCTGAATATTTTCAGCAGCCTTCTTTTCCATGTAAAGATGCATCCACAGTATAAATCTGGTGCAAATAGTGTGTATATTAAATCTTCAGAAAAATCACTAAAATGATATAAAAAATGGCATTGACGAACAACCAAATAATTAAAATATCTCTTGGCAGACGGGTAGTAATAACTAGTTAATTAAAAATCTGCACATTTCTCCTGTACTATATTTTTATTTTGATCTTTTTTTGTATGCAACTTGTATTGCTGCGCAGTGAGTTGCTCATTTTAAAATTACTCCTCTTTTCTCCAATATATGTATATATATATTTTTTTATGTTTCTGGTTTGGTGCCTGATGAAAAACAGTGACTAACCTGTTTCTTTTGTTCGCGTTGCAGAGAATGCCAGCTCCGATCAGGCTGCGGGAGCTGATCCGGACTATCCGGACAGCACGGACCCAGGCAGAGGAGCGTGAGATGATCCAGAAAGAGTGCGCTGCTATCCGCTCGTCCTTTCGAGAGGAAGATAATACATACCGTTGCAGAAATGTGGCAAAGCTTCTTTATATGCACATGTTGGGCTATCCAGCACACTTTGGGCAGGTGCGTTTACTGTGCTGATGAAAGGATGAAGGCTTTTTATTATTACAGACTTTTTTTTCCCCCTCATGTCATCTCTGTGATAAAATTACTTGTGTTTCAGCTGGAGTGCTTGAAGCTGATTGCGTCCCAGAAATTCACTGACAAACGAATAGGTTATTTGGGAGCTATGCTGCTGTTGGATGAGAGGCAGGATGTCCATCTACTAATGACAAATTGCATTAAGAAGTGAGTTGAAATATATAATTTCTCACATATGCTGCTATATATACACTTTATTTACATTTTTGTTGCTTTTGTGTTCCTCCAGTGACTTGAATCACAGCACACAATACGTCCAAGGTCTGGCTTTGTGCACGTTGGGCTGTATGGGTTCGTCAGAAATGTGCCGTGACCTGGCCGGAGAGGTGGAAAAGCTGCTCAAAACATCCAACTCCTATTTAAGGAAAAAAGTAAGACTCAACATCAAGCTTGTGTCTGCACCTAGAAGGGCTTGACAGTTCAGAACTAAATCCAATCCAATTTATTAAAAACTGCTGAAAAGTGTACAATCAATTGTACTGTTACTGCTTTTGAAGTTGAAATTCTTCTTTGTTTGACAATTGCTAAATATTTGTTGACAGGCAGCCTTGTGTGCGGTTCACGTCATCAGGAAGGTTCCAGAACTTATGGAAATGTTCCTCCCAGCAACAAAAAACCTGCTGAGCGAGAAGAACCATGGTAAATGTACATGTTTTATCGGGGGGGGGTCGGGGGGGGCCTGTTGGAGAAGTGCCCTTGGCCTAAACAAATGCACACTGTCCTATTTTCTGCCACTCACTGTGTACTGCTCTGAACAGCTGGGCAGCTAATGTTCTTTTTGTAGTGTCCTTTGCAGAGGAAAGTAAATTAATGAGTCTGTCATCATCTCCCTGACTCGTCTGTCCTCTACAAAGCGTAGATATATCACAACCGGTTTTTTTATATCGTTGCTGAAATCTCCCAATCCATTTGCAACATATGTTGTAGTGCAACGGGGGCTGCCCCAAATAACATGAAATGCACTTTTGGGTTTTTAATAGATTTTTGTTGGTGTTTTATATGATATTAAGTTCATTGACCTTTTCCTGTTTTAGCCATTTATTGCCAATAGAAAACACTAAAAATGGCATGTTTAGCTAAATGAAAACAGACCCTGAAATCGTCACATAGCATAAACATCCTTTTCAGTTCATTTAACTCTACTCGATTGCGTCACACTTCTGCAAACCACTGCGGAAAGTGGATCTGAAAGCTACAAATTGCCTAGTATTTACATCCAGACAGTTTGTGACTGTCTGTGTAAACGGTTAAATCTTCAAGGGCGTTTGTAAAGCCCTTTCCATTCAAACACGTCACAGACATCAGACTTGCCAAAAAACTCAAACCTGTCACATTAAATTGAAGTTCACGTCATGGCACGCATTCATTGTCTATGTGAAGTCACTGTAGTTGTTGGATGACCTTTGCAGGCGAATATTGACCTATTATCAGTGATTCAATACATATTTATATGCATATTTGTCATGCATATTTATGTCTGCACAAATTGTCCTCTGTGATAAATCATAAATATTCAAGTATACGCTATATGCATATTTGATGTTGACAGTTTTTGTGCTGTTGGAAGGTGCAAAATTTGAAAAACTGCAGAATTGGGTTTTGAATATGACCCCATGTTCAGTTCACTGTCTTATTGCAAGTTTTCCAAGGAAAAGGAGATCGGTGATCATTAAAACGTGTCTCTCACCCGTGTGTGTCCCACAGGAGTTCTCCATACGTCAGTCGTTCTCCTCACTGAGATGTGTGAAAGAAGTCCTGACATGCTTGCCCACTTCAGAAAGGTACTAAACACATTCTTTGTAAGAGAACCGTACTGCGATGACTTATGCATTTGTCCTAAGCTCATGTCACATTTCATTTTCCCTCTGCACTTGTGCAATTTCCTTCAGTTATTGTTAAGCCGTGAAACACGTTTAAACTTTGATGCCTGGATTTCACTGTGGGTTAGCTGACGTTCAAAGTATGTGCCAGCCTTTTTCTCCTACTTCTGTCTTTTTTTCCCCTGTATTTCAACTGCTGCTCTACCTCTCCTCCTCTAGGTGTAACTAAACTGACAGGAGCACCACCCCTCATGCTCATGATTGAAACATTACTTTAGCTTTCTGAAAGTGAATGATTTCCAGTTTCCCCTCCCTAACATCTACCTCATATTTTTTCTGTCATTTGTCTTTGTTACAATTCCTGCATTGTGTTAGAATGAAAAGGTAAGAGGACATTCTGATCTCATAGCTGGTGCATGCTGTAAATAGTAATCACTCCACACAGTTGCCTCAGACGAAACCCAAATTTGTTTTTGAGTAATGTCATGTTGTGTTTTTATTTTATTTTTGTTTAATTTCCTTAACTTGTACGGTGATCATCACTATGTCAGTGTTCTTTAAATATGATGAAATTTTGGTTCATTTTGTCAGACACATTTCCCACTGTTGTTTTAACTGTCATTATTTGCCTAAAATGCAACTCATTTAATCACTGTTTATTTGGAACCAGTTGGGTGGGTGTTGTCACATGATTGCCACAGGAACAGATGATTTCCAGCGTCTGTTACTGTTGGAGCATAGTTTATTTGGTAGTAAATGTCTTAAGCCTAATAAACTACAGAAGTGTTTCTGTCTTTAGCGATATTTTAGGAGACAAGCACTTATAGGAATGAACACTGGCATTTCCCCCACTTATTTGGCAAGAATTTGAGCAATTTTGTCTCTTATAGCGGCAGTATATATTTCTGTTTTATTAATGTAGACTGTATTAACAAAGAATGTATATAAATATGCAACTGCCATGAATTAGTTATTTGGTGAATTTGGTACTCGCAAGTGGCCTTGTCTTAAGTTTAATGCATTCTATTACGATATTGACATAAGCAGAAATAATAAGAAATATTACACATTTTCAACCAACTCCCATTAAAGTAGGAAACTGTTCTCAACAATGTCAGTGCTTTAATTGCTTGATAGGAAAGCGATTTAATGACTGAAGAGATGGAATTAACTTTGTTAAATACGTGTGTAAGCATATTCTTAATGTAAAAATGTTAAAGGTAGTGTTTAAATGGATTAAGTTGCACCGTGTCAAGAGATTTGAAGCCTGAACCCCCCCCTTCACTCCTTGTTCTACTCCAGATATCACTTGTTTGTTACAGTCTTAACAATAATTCTGAATCCCTCCCCTGTTTTTCCGAGAGTTTGAGTTACCCTGTTTGTCAATGTGAATAACTTTAGAACAGTGTATGTGTTAGGCAGAAAAGCTTTGACTCGTTTCTGGAGAAGAATTTTAACAGCACATCTTTTTCTCTTTTGTTGTTCAGTTGGTTCCACAGTTGGTGAGAATCCTGAAGAACCTCATCATGTCTGGATACTCTCCTGAGCATGATGTGTCAGGCATAAGTGATCCTTTCCTGCAGGTAAATCTCTGCACTTAATGCCAGATATAGTACACAGTGAAACAAATTGGTGCATCACTTTTTGCTGACTCAGCAGTTAACTTCAAAGGGCTAGAGCATGGAATGATGCAGCTAAAGCAGGCCAGGTTGTGAAGGTGTGACACAAAATGACAAATGCCTTTGACTCAGCAGTCAAGAGGAACCTGAATTGAACACTGGGTCAATAACGGACATCACACTTGTCAGCCAGATTGACAGGAATGGGCTGTCTCCTTGTTTTCCATAGGTGCGGATATTGAGACTACTGCGAATTTTAGGCAAGAGTGATGACGACTCCAGTGAAGCAATGAATGACATCCTGGCACAGGTTAGAATTGAACCCTGTCAAGGCTTTTTTTTCTCCAGAGCTTCATGGATTGACTCACTGTGACAAATGTATGAACTTGTAGGTCGCAACAAACACAGAGACAAGTAAAAATGTTGGCAATGCAATCCTGTATGAGACTGTACTGACTATAATGGACATCAAGTCTGAAAGTGGACTGAGGGTGAGTTCCTTGGATTTGAAAAATGCAGTAAAGGTGGGTTTTTTGTTTTTTTCTAATGGTTTTCTGGTGTTTTGTAAACATTTCATTTTCATTTCATTCAGGTCTTGGCCATCAATATTCTAGGTCGCTTCCTCCTTAACAATGACAAAAATATAAGGTAAATCACTCACTTGTGGTGCTTGACCTTGGACGTTATAAAGTAGGTATTTTCTGATGTTTCTTTATTTAAAATAAACTCAATGATTTCAGATATGTGGCATTGACATCTCTACTAAAGACGGTACAGACAGACCATAATGCCGTGCAGAGACATCGGAGCACCATTGTGGATTGTTTAAAAGACCTGGATGTGTCCATCAAGAGGTAGGATGAAGCATCAGCAGTAGTTTTAATCGATTTTCTTTTTCTCGTTTCTGACCTTTTATTAATGTTTCACTTGGGCAGACGTGCAATGGAACTGAGTTTTGCCCTGGTCAACGGCAACAACATTAGAGGCATGATGAAAGAGTTGCTCTACTTCCTGGACTCTTGTGACCCAGAATTCAAAGCAGACTGTGCGTCGGGAGTGTTTCTAGCAGCAGAGAAGTATGACTTGAAAACTTTACTTGATACTTTAGCTGTATTCATCTCCTTTGTAGCGAGTTACATCATTTGTGTGTCTGTTTGTATCTATCTGTCAATTGATGCCTCTGACTGGTAGCACTGATTCTTATTGTTATGTTTACTATGATGTTTATTTTATCTTATGCACCAAACCACCAAAGCAAATTCCATGTAAGTGTAAACCTACTTCGCAATAAGACTGATTCTGATTTCTGCCATATGCAGTGGTGGAAACAAGGCCTATTGAGATCCATATAAATGCACAAGTGTGTAGCACTGACGATCTGACCTTGAAATGCTGTATGATGATAAAATGAGTGATCCATCGGCTGACAAATAATGCTGATACAATTGTTTTCTGACAGCATTTGTTTTCTGCTGTAGAGTTCAGGTTTTACACCTGGTCATGTTTCTCCCTCAGTCATGTTTGAATATGCTTTGTGCTTCAGGTACGCTCCTTCGAAAAGATGGCACATAGACACCATCATGAGAGTCCTGACAACAGTATGTGTACTATAAATGTACTCAACATTAATTACTAACAAAATGAAAAAAATGGTATCCGATTTGTTGCATTTTCTCCTCATGTTATGTTTACAGGCAGGGAGCTACGTCCGAGATGATTCAGTTCCCAATCTCATTCAACTCATCACCAACAGTGTGGAGATGCATGCCTACACAGTACAGAGACTTTACAAAGCTCTGTTGGATGACATTTCACAGGTATTGCAAAATCACAATCCTGTTTTTGGTCATCTTTGAAGTGCACAGGCATAGTTTTGATGATGCAATACATTGCTTTAGCCACTGTCATGACCTCCTTTGTCTTTTGTAGCAACCTCTAGTGCAAGTGGCTTCCTGGTGCATAGGAGAATATGGTGACCTCCTAGTGTCTGGCCAGTGTGAGGAGGAGGAGCCTATCCAGGTATACCAGCCAAACCTCACGGACGACAGACAAGGTTACACAGTACTGTGAAAGGCATTTCAAGTTCTTACTCTTTTTGGACTTCACTTAAGGTGACTGAGGATGAAGTTCTGGATGTGCTGGAGGGCCTCCTCGTGTCCAATCTGTCTGCACCAGTCACCAGGGGTTATTCTCTGACTGCCATCATGAAGCTGTCTACTCGCTTCAGCAGTGTTAAGTGAGTAACAGCCCATAACCTTTGTGAAATGCTGCTCTAAATGCTGCAGCTTTTAAGGCAAATGTCAAAGTAATGTACTGCTCACAGACAAATGTGACTGACTTCACCCTTTGCTAACCTGGAGAATTTCTCATGTTTTAGCCGAATCAAAAAGGTGGTTTCGATATATGGCAGTAGCATCGACGTGGAGCTGCAGCAGAGAGCAGTGGAGTATAATGCACTTTTCAAGAAATATGACCACATGAGGTGAAGCCTTATATCCTATCAGAAACTGTTACATCAGTAGTGTCTGCATTTTACAAAATTCCTCTGATTAACAACAACCCATCTTCTCTTCGTCCTTGTTCTAACACTTCAGGCCAGCTCTACTAGAGCGAATGCCGATTATGGAGAAAACCGCTACTAACGGCCCCACAGAGATTGTACAGACCAATGGGGAGACAGAGCCCTCTGTCGTTGAACCAAAACACTTGCCCCCTGTCACTCAGCCACCCAACCAGGTGAGGTCATGACTCGAGGACTCTTTCCAATGAATGATTATTTTCTCCATTCACATTGTTAAGTAGCCTCCGACTAATTTTGTCCACAGTTTTTCAGCAATTTAGAATTTTTTTTGGACCAATTTTTGAAATATTAAAAATGTGCCTTTATATATTATGGTCCATATTTTTGATGGCTTATACCATGCGAACAGTTAGAATATAGTTACTACTGACCACTGATACGAGGTCACACACAGCCTTTCATTTAATTATTTGAGTAATCCTCGAGTGAAAGTACCACCCACTCCTTTTGAGAGAGTCATCCCCTTCATCGGACCAACCTGACAACCTACACATTAAACCTGTTAATAATTTGTGATGGAAAATGCCAGTGCAGTATTTTTTTTTTACTGTTTTTATTTTTTTGCTCTCAAGGCCAATGATTTATTAGACCTGCTTGGTGGTAATGATGTGGTGCCAGTAATTCAGACAACGCTGCCCACGAAACCTGCTTCAGCTGGAGGAGAGCTTCTTGATCTACTGGGCGACCTCTCATTAAGTGGTAGATTTGCTTTATTTAAGTCAAACCAAGGACCTCTCCTTAATCCATTTACCATTGGGTCGAATGTGTTCTCCAGCCGTGACTTGTGACCTTAAACCCTTTGGTGTTGTTTTCCCTTCCCTAGGCGGTCCCACCTCTGCTCCTGCTCCCTCTGTGCCCACCTCCCAACCCTCTTTCCTCCTGGATGGCCTTTCCTCACAGCCCCTGTTTAATGACATTGCGGCTGCAGGTGAGAGCCTCTTTGCTCCCTTGACTATCCACTCCCAAATACAGTATGTGTTTCTGTTCATGATGTGTAGATGATGCCTGCCATGAAATGTCATCTTCCTAAACATTGATGTCTTTTTGTACAGGTATCCCTCCTATGATAGCATACAACAAGAATGGTCTTAAAATTGACTTCACATTTGAGAGAGCTAATCCCAATCCAAACATCGCCGTCATCACCATCCATGCTTCCAACACAACGGAGGCAGATATGACAGACTTTGTTTTTCAGGCTGCAGTACCAAAGGTATGTAGGCAAAACTGAATCTTAAATTGACCATTTTTTAACTCGAGTTAATTATAGCCGTGTTTCCTAATGTTTTTTATTTTCAATATATTCTAATTAAAAGTAAAATGTCACAGTCATGTATCATAACTCAAAATTACTAAAAAATACCAATGAATCAACACTATGTATCCAAAGACTGTGTAGAAATCTCATTGTTTACACAAATCTGTATGACAGTGTCACATTTTCTTCTTCAATCATCCTGTGTTGCATAGGATGACTACATTATTGCTGTTAACTCAGCTCTGTCTTAGAAAACAGCAGTTATTCAATGCTCCCTCTAGTGGTCCTTTAAGCATGTTGGCCCATTGCTAAGAATAGACGTGGTGCACATCCTTACATTCCCATGACTTCAGAGGTTTTAATAGTGATGAGTCCTTTCGGCTTTTTCCCTTCCAGCGACGCCACATTCAAGTCGCATATTTGATTTGGGAGGAGTTTTTACGTCAGATGCCCTTCCTGACACAACCCTTGTATTTATCCGGGCTTGGGACCAGCACAAGAAGACGCACGCCTCTAAACACTCTTAATGATCATTTTAGCTAGTTTTATTAACTGAAGTATAAGTACTACATACAACCCCTTTACAGACATATTGCTGTACTTTTGATGTGGTGATACTATCAAATCACTGTGTAGGATAGATTTTAATATTCATCTCCACTTATTTTCCCTGCATGCCTGTGAAGAGGGACATGCACCACAAAAACAGTCCTTGCCACAGGGGTGTCAGTGGCAGTCACAGACACTGAAGTCAAAGGCTGTATGATGATAAGATGAGTGATCCATCGTCTGACAGACAATGCTGATACATTCATTTTCTGACAGCACTTTGTTTTAATGTTTGTCCCTCATTGTACAGGGTGTTTTTAAACCGAGGTATTGCGTTAACTGATGAGCCTTTTACTGATGCTCTTGTGCTTTTGATATGCGGTAAAACAGCCTCTTTGATTGACAGCTTCTCCAGCCAAATGATACGCCAAATTTGATGGTTGCTTTTATAGTTTAGTGCCATCCCAAATGTTTACGGAACAGTGCAGTCAACCTAAACATGACTTTTAGAGTCGTTTATTTAGCTTTTCTTGGTTTAATTTTCATTCACTGTAACTCATAAATAATTCTAAAAGTGGATCGTTTCATTTAAACTTGCTTCTAGTCACCACCAAATCAATGCACGCGTCCCTCTTCTTGTGCTCAGCAGTGACCTCATTTTTCTATGGTTATCATTCAATTTTAAAATACCCGGTGTTTTCTGTTTCTCAGACATTCCAGCTGCAGCTCCTTTCCCCTAGCAGTAACGTTGTCCCAGCACTCAACCAGGGAACTGTCACACAGGTCATCAGAGTTCTCAATCCGCAGAAGGTGAGTTCCTTCACAAACGTCCTTTCCAGTTTCTTAGTTGCAGCTGAAAGATTGGTTTACTTGCAGACTTGTCCAATTTGCTCATTGTGTCCTCTTAATAAACTTGATCATCATAAAATTTCAGCAACAACTACGAATGAGGATCAAGCTGACGTATACCCACAAAGGCTCACCTGTGCAAGACCTGGCTGAGGTGAACAACTTCCCACCTCAGTCTTGGCAGTGATTAGTTGCCTCTGTTGCTCTTAAAAAGCCCCATCAAGGGAACTATGAAAACGATTTTCCTTTCACCTCCCTCCTTTCTTCCAACGGACCCCCCTGTGACGTCACTGCAGATCGCTGCCCTCAAGTTGCATGGGAAGCAGCAGAACATCTAACACAGGAGAAAAATAGAGATGTTACGAAGACCCTATTGACTATTGACATCACCAGAATAATTGGGAATACATATCAATCAATGAACTCTCTTTTTTTTTTTTCTTGTTTTCCATTATCTTTTTTTCTTAATAGTACTAGTTTCCACACACACCCTCCTCCTCAGCACCATCTCCACTCACAGAAGCACATATGCATAGCATTCACTGTGGTACCCTCCACATGCGAAATCACAAAGTGTCACCCATTATTGGCACCACACCAAATCCTGTTTATTTAAATTTATACCTGAGCTACAACGCAGTCAAGTTAAAAGTGAATGATTGGCTTTATTCAGATTTATCATATGGAATCCTAAGTCTTCAGTCCTACGATGGTAGCAGAATATGATTTGAAAGGTCTCTTAGGTGCACTTATATACTTCTTGGTTTAGATATTGTTTCTCCTCCACATCATTAGTGAAATAACATTTGAGTTGTAATTTTTTATTACATTAATTTTCTTAAAGCATGTTTGAGCAAAACTAGGAGTACACCTCTACTAAAGATGGGGGGGATTTGCGTTGTAGAAGCGGGCCCTGTGTCCTATATTTCTGCAGGAAACTCAGTCATTTGCCATGTGGATGGGAACACTAACAGATTCACAGAGTTCAGAGTCATCACCTGTGGTTCAGTTCTGAAGTTTTGCTCAGTTGTTTGTTTTTTTTCCTTCAGCAGCTTTCCTCCCATCATCTCATTTTTAGTTTTAGAACTATGTAACAAATTAAAGAGTTATTTGTTTTGCATTTCTTGGACAATGTTCATTCATTAGAATGGATATAATCCAGGCCTGTAATTTATCTTAAGATAGGTTGATTGCATTTGTGTTGGAGATCTGCATTTGAACCTGTTCTGCATCTGTGTCCTCACATTCTAGCTTGCAATTTAGATGCATTGCAGATTCGTTTAACATAGTTGAACTTGGTCACCATACACATACGTGTAAATGAAGCTAGTTATGAATGTAGATAACATGCACTGAATGCTTTCTTTCCTCCACCCCCCCACCCTATCAGTTCTTTTCATGGCTGTCTTTAATGAAGACACTCACCTTATTGGCACTATTATTGTGAAAATACTTTTTTTTTTCTGCAGTAAGTTGACTTAATTATTTATGCCTGATATCAAAGTGATGTGCCTTTCTGACTTGGCTAGATAAAAGCCTCTGAACTATTGAGTTCTGTACGAGCTTGGTTTGTAAGTCTGCTTGTATGCTGATTGTGTTTAAACCTGAGGTCCTGATTGATTTGAAATGGTATATCACTCAATTTGAAAAGATTTACTTTTTTACTTGTATATCTAATGAGTTAATCATCAATCACCTAATCATACTGGCCTACCCGGAGGTCCACAACAGTGTCTTTGTGTTTTAGGTTTTTACAAAACAAATTCCAGCCACATAACCCTGATTCTTTCTTTGGCCAAACTGCATGGCTGAGACTCCATTCCTGCCAGGTGTGCTAACAGCTCCTAAAAAAAGAAGAAATCTCAACAAGTGTGGCAGCTAATTAATATAAGATTTCCCTACACTGTTTCAAATTCAGTGTTTTTTTTTTCTAAATCTTCTCATGAAATGTGATTGAGAACCCCCGACCCCCTCCCAAAAAAAAATAGATGGTGAAGTGTGGGTTTGGATCACTGCAGTACTGGGATGGTCTGTTGTGGTGAATGTGTCATGTCTTGGCTCTCGTCTTCTCCAAATCAGAATTCTGGCCATGCTGTCGGGGACAGTAACCTTAATACCTCACAATGTTCTTTTAATTTCACAATGTTCTTTTTCTTTTAATTTTGTCAGTGGCAGTAAACGGAGAGCTTTGTTTGGTTATGAATAGCAATCAAGGGGAGCATCTGCATGAAAGATACTAATGGTAATTTGTACATCTCATCACTTAACGAGTTTAGCAACCCTGCAATGCTGTGTTGGGATCTTCAGATGTTCAATCGGGCTGTATACTTTTTTTCACTATGCTTCACTATCTAACTTCTGTGACCAAATCAGAGACTATTAGCTTTGGAAATATTTTTGAGCTATATGTGTATATGGAGAAAATTATTTCAGTTTGAGTTTTTCTGTTGTTGAAAAAAATGCTATATTGGCTTTTTTTGTACATATTGAGGGCTTTTACAATTTTGTCTCTTGTACTATCTTTCATCCTTTTTTTAGATACCATTTTCTAAAAGTTCCAATTATTCACAATGTATATTGTCTAAATAGATCTAGTCAGCGTCGGTCTATAAAGACTTCCCTGTATCATCACTCATTCATTGTAAGAGATATGATCTGCCTGTACATTGTATATAGTTGTAAAACAAAAAGCTGATCAAATTAAATAAAACCCACACGATGACTTAAAAGATTAGCTAGGAAGTCTAATTGTATGCATATATGTACAAAAAAAGAATCTTAAAAAGGATGCAATTGAGCTGCTTAGATTTACTATTCATACTTCATGACTGGATGTGTCATCTTTACTTGTTTTACACAGACAAAGGGTCAGCAGGCTTCTTGTTGGGGGTTCCTGTGGCTGGTGACATAAGGGTTGGATCTGTGTTAACAGATGTCTGAATGATGTACTGTACTACTGAGAGACTTAAGCACAGTGCTGCATGGCAGCAGAAGTGGCACCTTTCTTCATCTGCTTTCCTACCCCCAAATGCTTCATGTATTCGCATCCTCCAACGCAGACAAGCAGGTTGTCTCATTTGTATGCAACTCTTCCCTCTGGCTTCTGGTTTAGTGGTCTGTGGTTACTACTATTCAAATCTGTTAAACTCATAAAACGACAAACAGGTTTGTGAAACGACACTCTGTCTAGAAGGGATGTTATCAGTCTGTAGGGGATTATCTCTTGACTTTGGCGTGTTTGCGTTCATGACTGCTGGATTACGTTTGCGTCTACTTGCACTTTCCCCAGACCATCTTTTAACGAATGTACTTGGACTCTACAGGCCACAACTCACACCGCGCTTGAGGATGCATTTTTGAACCTCACTGTGACTTTTTTTTATGTTTTAAGAGTTTTGAGGCCTAATCCTTACCAGGCATGCTTATGGCTTCCTTTTATTTGTTGTTTTTGCTTGTGGCATTTGCCTTTAGCATGGCGCTCTTTTCATATTTGATTCAGGTGCCCTTCTGGTTGTAGGTTACTTTGTGAAAGGTGTGGCTGGACATCAAGTCACTGATCTCAGGCCCGGTTTTCAATTCATCTTGGGTAGCAAAACATGAGATAGAGGCAAAGGATAGAGTTCAGTTTTCTCCGAGGAACCTCTTTTGAGTTCATGGAGTGCTGCTTCACCATCTCAAAACTGCTGGGATGAGCCTGTGTTACAAGCTAATAACCACAAGGGGGAGCTGTGCAAAACAAGGCTGTGAGAGGGTGGGAAAGGAAGTTTCCATACATCTATTCCTTAATGTTTATGTTGGTGTTGTTTGTATTGTCTTATTCAGCCAGTATCTACCCTTGTTAATCATATTCAATCAGATCGTTCAAATACCATAAATCATATAAAAATGGAAATAAACCCAAAACGTAAGTGCTTTGGACACTAACTGAAGAGGATGAAAAGAAACAAATGTCCATCAGCATTTGAAGTGTGTGTGTGTGTGTGTGTGTGTGTGTGTGTGTGTGTGTGTGTGTGTGTGTGTGTGTGTGTGTGTGTGTG
>JAPTHA010064633.1:2955-21768 GCA_029814585.1 Gymnapogon annona | reverse complement strand
ATGCAGGACTGTTTATGAACATTTGGAGCCTGAGGAACAACAGTCATAATAACTCCAAAATATAAAAAATACAAACAAAGCCTCTTTAAGTCAACTGCTTATTTTACGATTCACATCTACAAAATAACAGGCATTAAACATGTGGATCACTGGCTCAACCTCGGGTCCGGGGACTGGTCCCCGCGCACCCGGACGCGCTGAAGTTGAATGAGTAGCAACACTGATGGGAGTGTAGAACACATGACCTGTCCACGCGCAGCATAGAGCTGCTTGATTGGTCGCTGATACAGAGCTAGCTCTGGCTACCACTCATTTGCCCAGAGTGGCTCTGGGCAAATGAGTGGCGAAGTCGGGTCCACATCCGGGTGTGTGGTCCGGGTCCGCAGATTCCAGACTCGGGACCGGACGCGGCCCCGGGACCGGTCCGCGGTCCAACGTAGACTGTGGTGTGGTCTACGGTAGTCCACAACATAGACTACTTAAAAAAAGAAAGAAAAACCGACAGCTTTGACGATCCGAAAATCGTGTTGTCAGAAATCGCAATTTTCCGTCTAAAATGATAGATCGTTCAGCTCTAGTGTGTTATATTATTTCTGAAATAATTAAAATTACCGTAACATCCGGACTACAAGACGCTACTTTTTTCACATGCTTTGAACCCTGCGGCCTATACAGCGGTGTGGCCAGATTTTCATCATTAGTTTTCTTCTCCTATGAGGCGGCTCCGGCAGGAAATGCTGGAGGCACGAAAAGAGATAGGGAATTATCGCGAACAACAGACAGAGCCAGTGCAAGTGGGACAGGTTTTGCAAAGGAAGCGTTCACGCACAAACCCTCATTATGGGAGATAAACAGAGAAATGCATGCGATGCAGCTTTTAAGTTAAAGGCAGTCAATCTAGCTGTCAAAGAAGGAAATAGAGCTGCTGCCCGTAACCTTGGCAATCAATGAATCAATGGTGAGGACGTTGGAGACGCCAGCGTGAAGAACTGGCTCAATGCAAAAAGACGACTAAAGCTTTCAGAGGTAATAAAATGTAGATGTCCTGACTTGAAGACTTTCTTGTACACTGGGTGAACCACAGAGCAGTTGGCCGAGGCGTTTCCGCCGTGCAGATCCGACTGAGGCTGGTTATATTTTAAGCAACCATGTTAGTGCACCGTTAGGCCTATTGCCGTGTTACAGGCGCTTCTAATAAAACACGTTGAATAAGGTATGCAAATATATAACTTGTTTGTTGAAATGTTAATAAAATGGATGCTTCCCCAAACAGCCATTTCTTTTCATTGTGAAAAATTAAGAGACAACGCTATCAATTACTTTGGGAAGTGCTTTTATTTTGAAGTCAAAACAGGAAGTACCTTTATATTGTTTTTATGCTAGCTGTACTGTTCCGTAAACTTCCCTAAGAAACGTTCCTGCACAGTTTTACTCATCTTATTTTGCTTCTGTTTCGGCTCATTTTACCGTAATCACGAGACAAATAGCGCGCATGTACTTCGTTAGCTGCTGGTTTGATGGGGTAGAGGAGAATCATGGCTGGTTTACATGCACAGCTTAGATGGAACGTTGCCGATAATCCCCTTCATGCATGAACTCTTACAAACAAATGTAAATAAACATTCAAACACCTGTGGCTTTTAGTCCAGTGCGGCTTGTATATGTACAAATCTGGATTTTCCCCTAATTTTAGTTGGTGTGGCTTTTATTCAGGTGCGTTTTATAGTCCAGAATTACAGTATTTTAAAAAATGTAAGAAGAATCAACTCCAGATCTACGTGTTTTTTACCATTGTAATCTGCTCTTACCCAGTTGTACTAAAGGTTGAATCTAAAATAATTATGAGTGAGATGTGCATAGCCTGTAAACACACATATGACACACACTAAATGTCATAAAAAAAGCAGGTGTTGTGCTATGTGCAACCACTGACTTTATATACCTATATACCTATATACTTTATAGGTATTTTGAAATGAACCATAAAAAGAGAAATAAGAAAAAGAACTTAAGCAACTATGAAATCAGAAGATCACACAGACCTTTATGTGATCATCTCCAAACTGGATGGAACGGAAACATAAAATTTTATGAACAGAAACATGAGAAAAAAATTGCACCCAATTAAACCCAATGTATAACACACAAGGTGGTTTACTTGTTACGTATTTAAAACCTTGTACATAAAGTGTATCATCAAGTAGCTCATGGATAATGACTGTTTCTGTCTGTGTTGTACAGTTCAATGAGCAGGTCATCAGTCCAAAGGAGTTTGTTTGTCTAGCTGGGAAATCCACTCTGAAGGATTGGAAAAGAGCCATCCGCCTGAACGGTACCATGCTCAGGTTTGTCATCTTCTTCCATTTGCATCTTTTACATTCTTGGTGTGATTTGTTTTGTCTTAGCTCACTTAAAAATAAGTTTTTGTCACACTATATCTTTTTACATAATTTTCAGAATTTTTGTCACATTCAGGTTTTGTTTCATTATATTTTACGTAATCAATTTTTTCTATTTCTTTAACTCTGTCTTATGTCTCTTTAAAATATATTTTGTTTAGATTTTTTCTTCGACTATATTAGTTACATTCATATACCTCAAGACAACACTCCTGACCCATTATAGCAGGGCCAGAGACAACAGGCAAAAAAAAAAACAGAACAAAACAAAACCATAAATAAGTGAACGTCCTGATTTTCAGAGAGACATATGATAACCTCACACAGGTCTATTCGTGTACATAGAGCTGAACCCACGTAATGTGCCAGCAAACTTTCTATGTAATTAAAGACTGGTTGCCATATTTTATAAAACATCCCACTTGTCTTTTGCATCCAGTAGATTATTTTCTCCAGGGGCACACAACTGTTGACTACTTCTTGCCACATCTTGGTTGGACGGGGGCATCTAATTTCCCTTTTCTAGCAATAGATTTCTTGGCGATCGTCAGCAGAATTTGTGTCATTTCTGTCAATGAGAGACCTGGGGTCTGTTCCAGAAAGGAGGTTCAACATACTCAGAGTTTATTTTTAAACTCTGGGTTGACTTACTCTGGGTTTAGTAACGCTGAGTATCCGGTTCCAGAAAGGCTGCTTAGAATGAGTTCAGTCAACTCTCAGTATATTAACTGGGAGGTAGGTGTGTACACGAGCCACATAACAAGCCCCCATCAGTAGTGCCCCAATACATGGATTCACCATGGCAACCGTCAACAACAAGTGGCCATTTATTTTATTGGAGCAAGAGGTTCTAATTCAAACATACGTGGAATATGAAGCGACATTTCTTCGGACAGACAGCACTACTACTACTGGTACTACTAAGGAGAGAGAAGCATGATGGGAGAAAAATGGAGCTCCTCCAATGTGTAAGTTGATAAACACTCATCCACTGATTTCATATTTGACGTAATTAAAAATAACATGTAGGTTCTAACATTAACATAGCATTAACTGAACAAAAGTATTATTCTAAGAATATACTTTATGTGATTTATTCCTGTTTGACACTGGTTAATATATGGCATTACACAATCAGTGAGTATTTAACCCCAAGTAAGTGCAATTTTAACATATATTTGTCCTCTCACCTCATGTCCTGCCTTGTAGATGAATATTTCAGTTCCAGTTAGTCAACAGGAAGAGGACAGAAGCCATAGAAAAGCCTTCAGTTGTATAAGTATCAACTCAATACTCAGCTCTTGTATGATAGCTGAACATATACTGAAGCAGACTGTTCTCCTTTATCACAGGAGGATGAAAGTGAGGACGACATAAGTCAGAAAACTTTTTTGATTTATAGATAAGTGTTAATCTATGCTCATTTGCAGTAAAATCTTTTATGGAATTCAGATTTTGATGAGAGTGACAAGTGATGAGAATAAATTACTGTATAAATATCTTGTTCATTCTTATCTTTTTTAACAAAAAACAGTTGAACAACAGCAAGAGAAGGATCCATCAACTTCCACAGCACAGCAGGTCAAATGCAGATGTCGGATTCAACCTTCAAGTACAACTGCAGATTTGACATACATGTTATATGTTTGACTAACTATCAGTTAAAGATCTGCATAGGAGGCATTTACCAAATAAAAAAAACCTGTTGTATGAACAGATTAGATGCAGTGATCTAGATACTCAACCAGTGGAACAGCACTGACGCGTGATAGGTGTTACAGTTTAACAATATTATATATCCTAACTGTTGTCTTTTAACAGTTAAGGAATAAAGAACAACAAAATGAATGATTAAATTCTTTGTCTTTATTTAACTGATGATGATTATGATAGTTGCTTCATCTGAAAAGGAATTCCAGCAAATTAAATCCATCTTGGACACCCACAGAATCAATAGATGGCCATCCTCAAGGTCCTTGATCTGTAGGTTAGTAGGATGGTCATCTCCAGGGTCCTTTAATCTGTAGGCTGTCACGAGTATCTCTCCTGTAAATGAAGTGGATACATTTGAGTGTTTATTTCAGGAAGAAAAAGCTTTTAAGTTTATTGCTACAGCTGAACATGTTTGTTAGCCTCCACTGGACACAGAAAGCCTTTATTGTCATTGTACAGAATCACATTGAGATTAGAGCCTCACAGTGTCAGTGCAAAAATATATATATATATACAGTATGAAGAACAACATAAATAGAGAACAATATAAATAATAATAAAAGGGACAGGTAAGGTGCATCATTCCGGAATTGCACATAATGGAATATTGCACTTCAGTGGTTCATACGAGGTTAGTGTCAGTGTTTATTACACAGTAGTGTTCAATAAGGACTGGGAGATGCTGGGGGTTGTGGAGGTAGGAATGTGTGGTTAGTGAGTGTGGGAGTTCAGGGTGGTTATGGCTTTGGGCAAGACGCTGTTCCTCAGTCTGTCCTTGGCTTGATGTAATGTCTTCCTGAGGGCAGCAGGTCAAAGAAAGCAGAGCCAGGTTGAGAGTTGTCCTTGGAGATGGTTATGACTCTTTGGAGGCAGCGGGAGGTGTAGATGTCCATGAGGGAGGGAAGAGGACAGCCGATGATCTTCTGGGCTGTCTTTACCACTCTCTGGAGCCTCTTGCTGTCTGTGGCAGTGCAGCTGCCGTACCATACTGTGATGCAGTACTTTTACCCCTGTGCTATACATTTAGCCCATGTCTGAAATGACAACTGCTAACTATGACAAGCTAACAGTGAACGAGCGCACTGAACAATGGAAGCCACAGGGGCTGTTGTGATAACAGCAACGTGTTGTTCACGAGAGCTTGTGTCTCAAATTAAAATTCTACAAAGGCGAGCTACGAGGTGGTAATGCTGATTGACAAGCACTGCAAACATTTTACTGAGGGTAAAGACTTTTATGAAAATGGTGGAGAAAATTTGTCCTGAGAAAAAGCAGGAGTTTGCCAACGTTAGCCCGGCTCGTAGTACTGTGGCATGGAGGAGTGAAGGAATGTCATCTAATATCAAGGGACAGTTCGAGGCAAAAGGAGTGGAGTTTGCCTTTTTTTTGTTAGCCTGCAACAAAAGCACGGATGCATCTGACACTGCTCAGGTACTGTTTTTTTTTTTGTTTTTTTTTTTTTTTAGAGGAGTGGACAATGAAGTGAACGTGAGTGAAGAGCTACTGGACCTTCAGAGCCTTAAGCACCAAACCAGAGGAATAGGTGTGCTTCTGTTTGTTCCACCGTAGATGACATGAAACTACAATGGAATAAAATCACTGGGATTATAACGGACGGTTGGTGAGCAAAGTGGACTATCAACCCTACTCTTTAAAAAAAAAAAAAAGTCAGTGAAGGAGGCAAAGCTATAAAACTCCAGTGTATTATTCACCAACAGGCTCGATGTGCCAAACACCTGAAATATGATCATGTTATGAAACTGATGATAAAGGTTATTAATTACATTTGATTTTTTAGTGGACATAACATGACATAACAACTCTTGTCAACTTTTACCGCCAGCTGAAACACCAGTATCATCCTTCACATTAATGTAGGTACTTTTTTTTTTATTCTTCTGACGAGAATAAATTCCAAAGTCTCAGTGAATTGATTTTTTGTGAAGACCAAACCACAGTTTTTAGATGTCTATCATTTAATTAGACTATACCTGTCTTTGTCAAATACACTGGGATGTGATTTGTTCAAACAAAATGAATAAAAACACCTTTCTAAAAAAAATTCAGACTTTAACAAATTTAATAAAATAGTTCATTTATATTTAATTTATTATTATTTTAACCTTTAACTATTTTGGTAATGCAATTGACAACAGATTGTCATTTGCAATGTTGACCTAGCTGTAGACAGCAAAGTGGTATAGTTGCATTTTACATATGAATTTACAATGGTTATGGTTTGAAGAATGTCACGCTGAATGGTCGGCCCCCCTACGTTTTTACCTGACCAAATCTGGCCCTCTTTGCAAAAAGTTTGAACATCCCTGGCCTTGAGTGACCAGTTTGGAGAGAAGTCTGTCAGGGATTATGGTGTTGAAAGCCTAACTAATCCACGAAGAGCATCCGGACATAGCTCTGCTGCTGCTCCAGGTGGTTGAGCGCAGAGTGGATAGCTACGGCAATGGCGTCCTCTGTGGATCCGTTCGCACGATATGCCAACTGGTGGGGATTGAGGTCTGGAGGGAAATAGTCCTTTATGTGTTGAGGGACTAGTCTCTCGAAGCACTTCATGATTACTGGAGTGAGGGCCACTGGTCAGTAATCATTCAGGCTGGTGATGAGAGATTTTTTGGCACCGGGACTATTGTAGTTGACTTTAGGCAGGGTGGGATAGCTGCCTGGGCCAGGGAGAGGTTGAAGATCCTGGTGAAAGTGGGGGCGAGCTGGTGGGTGCACGCTCTGAGCACTTTACCAAGTACCCCATCTGGGCCAGTAACTTTCTTGGGGTTCACTGCCAGGAGCACCCATCTGATGCCGTGCTCCTGTACAGTGAGTGCAGTGGTGCAGGAGCTGGGCGGGGCTGGACCACATATGTGGAGCATGTATATGTGGAGACATACACAGACACTGGATATATGTGGAGACATATACAGAGACACTGGATATACAGTATGTGGAGACATATACACAGACACTGGATACATGTAGAGACACACAGAGACACTGGATTTATGTGGGTGAGGGTTATATACACAGGGCACTTGGTTTTTACATTTATAATACTGTGATCATAAATGAGCTCTGTAGCTCAGCGAATGGAATTATTAACTGCTGTTTATTGTGACGTTTACTGTCCTTTTCATATTCAACAGATTAGTGCTGATATGTGGACATTGATGCTGTGGATGGAGGTCCTATGAGCATAGTACTCTTCATATATACAGGAGCAGTAACAGGAGAAGTACAGTATGTTCTATCTCCATACATTATGAATATAAAATAAATGAATATAATCACTGATCTGAGAGAGTTTGAAACAGAATGTCTCTAGATTAGATTAAATACACCTTTATTTATCCAACTCTGGGAAATTTCAGATTATTGCAGCCCACACAACACGTAAGAGATTCAGAAAATTTTGAACAAGTCTTAAATCTAAATAAAGAAAAAAAAGCATTGTGCAACAAGAATAAGAAAGAGTCATTGTCAATTGTCAGTTTCTGTTATAACACCTGACAGCTGCAGGAAGGAACGACCTGCAATACCTCTATTTCACACACTTGGGGTGTCTCAGTCTGTCAGTAGTGGAACTCCTTAGTGCAGTTAGTGTATGTTTAAGGGGGTGGGAGTCTCTGACTAAGATGGAGGCCAGCTTAGCTGTTAACCTTATCCTCCTCACCACCTCCATAGGTTCCAGAGGGCATCCCAGGACGGAGCTGGCCTTCTTAATCAGCTTGTCCAGCCTCTTCCTGTCAGTTGCTGTGATGCTGCTCCCCCAGCAGACCACGCCATAGAATATGGAAGGTGCCACAACAGTTTTAGAAGGTCCTCAGGAGTGCCCCCCGCACCCCAAAGGACTTCAGCTTCCTGAGCAGATATAGTGTCCTCTGTCCTTTTTTATAGAGGGTGTCGGTGTTAGGGGTGCAGTCCAGTTTGTCTCTAACATTATTTAAAGTATAATTTAGAGTGTAAGATTGAAATGATCAACTATTTTACATGTAAGTCAGAAAAAAGTCTAAAAGTGAAAAAAAATGACAACGAAATTTCATATTTAAAAAGAACACTAAAATATTAAAAATACATGAACGACAATAAGAGTCACACGTGCATGTGTTTTGAGTGTCTTAAAGCGACTTTGTGTCTGAAATGGAGCAGGAAGAAGTCGCGCTCATACCGTTAATAAACACATAAATATCAGGAAACGATAACACACCTCTTTGTCATCTGTAAACCCTCTCCCGATGAAAATCACCACGTATTAATGGGGTTTCGGATTCGCGTTGGTCGGGGTTTCCACTTTGAACAGTGTTTCAGTGGGCGGAGTCAGTACATACTCAAGAGTTTCTTTTCAGTAAAACCTGGTTGCGAGCAGGTTAGGTTCGCGGTGTAAGTTATCATGGTAACTGAACCAGCATTCAACTTAACTCGCTTTCTGGAACGGAAAACCTTGAGTTTCCCTCAACTCATGGTTAACAAACGTGGGCTTTAAACAAAACCTGCTTTCTGGAACGGACCCTTGGATTCAGATCAACTATTTTGTAGTAAATAATTATTCATGATATTTTTTCACATTAGTATCATAACAAATCAGATTCTATAGTATGACAACAAAGAGTTCAATATCAAGCTGTTGCATTTTCTTTTTGAAGAACATTATAACTTGAATGTGATATAGGAGTCTTCTTGGCCAGACCTGCAATTGAGAAACTAAAGCAAAGAATTCGAAACCCTAATCTTAACAACAAACTGTTAAGAACTAAAGTATCAGATCGATGAGAGTAGTAGTATCAATAACTTCTTAATCATACTCTTCCTTAGCGCAGACAGGCAAGTGATAATTTCCCCAAAGTAGTGAAAAAGTAGTAGTAATTAAAGTAAGTAAAGTAGTAAGTGCAACTCAACTACCGAAATACACCGATGAATTAATGTGATCCAGTTCTCATGTTGAATTCACAAATCTTATTACTTTATTGTGAAATGGCACTGTTTCACAATATTTAACCTCAGTAAACAGATTGAGAAGTCATTACATTTCACTCCTCAGGAAGATCATGGATTCAGGTGAGCTCGATTTCTACCAGCATTCCAAAGTATGCTCCAACACCTGCCGGAGCACTAAGATTGACCTGGTGGGAACCAAAGTGTCTATCAGCACCGTGGACCAGTCAGCTGAACTTGTTCCTACCGTGCCCACATCAGCCCATTGTAAGTCACACTTTTGTAGTTGTTTTAGTCTAGAGCTTCCTGTCTTTACGTACAGTAGAAGTATTAGAATGAAAGTAGCGCTTGGAAACAATGGAGTATATTAGTGTAACCAAGGCTCAGACGCAGACCTTTAATATATTTGGACTGTATTTTCAGTGAATGGAGTAGGAGCCTCATTTCCTGATGTGACGGAGGAGATTTCAGAGTGGGTCACAGCCATCGGAGGTCAGGGTCCTGCACACATCAATCAATGTGGAGAATAGGTAGGAGAAAGTACTGTAATCTCACACTGTGTATATGTGTGCAGAGGACTCGGTGGCATTCTGGCGGGGGGTGAAAGAGGCTGGGCTGCTGGATGAGATAGTGGAGGCTTTTCAGAAGGATCTGCAGGATGTGCTCAGTGGCCTACATGAGAGAGCGTGTGACCCACCACTACAGGTCAAAGGTCAGAACCACACAGACAACGTCGTACATAGGGATGGTAATCAAGAACCAGTTCTTTTGGTGAACTGCTTCCTGGAAGCTCCATTACTTGGAGTTCTTTGCCCGCCTGCTTAACGATTCTGATTATTGACTCCGTCTTTGTTGTAAAGCTTTCATTTTTTACAAGACAGAATGTACTTCCAACCTGCTGAAGCATTTGTCTACACAGCCTGCATGGCAGCAGTCGCCCACTGGTGTATGAATGTGTGTGTGAATGGGTGAATGTGAGGCCAATGTAAAGTGCTTTGGGCACATATGTGTAGAAAAGCGCTATATAAATGCAGTCCATTTACCATTTTTGCAGGAATAAGACATGTTTCATATGCTACTCAGCAAAGTTTGGGAATGTAGCAGCAGGGAATCTGAATTGGAATCATTAAATCCTTAGCAATTTCTATCCCTACTCCTGAAATGTTTCCTTACATAGCTACAGCTCATAGTACAATTTAAAAAAAGAAAGCCACAGTTTTGTACTTTTTTAAATGTATTTTTTAATACATTAAAATATTATACAGTATAATGTATATCCAATTTTATGAGTTGCAAGTTTTAGGTTTGCAGACTTACAGGCCTGACACTGTTAAGACTGGATGAACTCTGACTGGACTTGACTTCAACTGATGGCAGATGCCCTGACAAGTGATTCTGCTCGGAAAGATAATATCACATTTGATTTTTTTAAAGCATGATTAAAGTAATTCAATTAAAGATATAAAATTTCCTTACTGCCACTCAACAGTAGTCATGTTAATACATTGAGCTATTTAGATTGTAAAATTACTTTATTATATAAAATGTTTGACATTTGCTGTTTCACTATTACTTGAGCAGTGTTTAGCATTGGCTTATGTCCTTCATTTGCAAATACTGTATGGTGTATCCAATTCTTCCCAATACATCAAAGTTACAATGACATTTCGTTGCCAGATCATTGGTCTGCAATGACAATAAAGGGAATGTGAATCTGAAAGTAGTTTCATAATCACAATCAGAATTCCTTTATTATCCCAGGAAGGAAATTATAATGTAATAATTATAACAAACCAATACCTTGTTTCACAAATATCAAAATTTTCTGATTTAACACTCATTGTGTATTCCTGTTTGTTTTTACACAGTTTAGTCATGATTTGTGTCAGCGGCTGGATAGCTCAGTTGGTGAAGGCACACGAATTGGCCGGATTGACACACAGGACATGAGCACATGGATCCTTGGGCAAGAGTCTTCACGCTACTGCCTATGATTGTAGCCGCAAGGGGGCCCATTGTGCTGGTCCCAAGCCTGGACAAATACAGATGGTTGTGTCAGGAAGGGCATCCAATGTAAAAAGTCCTACCAAATACAAATGCGATTTGCTGTGGTGACCCCTGAAGGAAAAAAAGCCATAAGAGTTGGGATTTGTCTTACAACACAAGACTTCATTGTTGAAATAGTCACAGGCCTCAAACATGGTCCATTCCCTTAAGATCTGGGCATGTTTAAGAATTGTCATTATAATGCTTCAAAGGTATAATGCTTATGAAAAAATGTCCAATTTTCATTTGTCTGATTTGGGACAAAAGAGTAAATTTAGGATCTGTGGAAAAACCTCAAATCCTGACGCTGAAATGGCAAATCAATTCCAGTGAATTGGCTTGTCCTTGAGTTCCCACAGCTCCATTTCTTTTGTTGAAATATGTTCATAGATGGTTGCAAAAACCAGCATGGTTACAGCCCAAATGCAAACTGCTAGTCTCAAAACAGTGGTTTATGTGATGTCATAACAGTAAAATCAACTTCTTGGAATCTGTTATCAACATGTGACTTTTCATTTGTGAGGAGCTGTACAAAAGCAGTACAAAAGTATCTTCTAAATATATATCATGACATGTCTTGTGTGAACTGTGGCTTACAGGAAATTCCCTAGCGTTAGCAATATCACTTGACTCATTTGTTTTTTCAGATGCTGTTTTGCTAAACAACATTGTGCAGAACTTCGGGATGTTGGACCTAGTCAAGAAAGTTTTGGCCAGTCATAAGAGTCAGATGGACCGGTACAGAGAGCAGTACACCCGCAGCCTTGCAGGTCAGTGAACCCATCACAGCACACACTCATGCCACTTCAGAAAAACTTTTTTTTTTTTTATTTGTTTACCGCTTTATTGTTGAGAATGCAGCATCTCAGGAATCCTATGAGGGAATTTTTTCATATTTGGTTCAAACCTTTACTCAAAGTGGTATTGAGTTGCATCAGTTTTATCAACGGAAAAGTAAAAAATAAGTAAAAATTAGAACAGAAACAATAGGATTCTCTCATGAGTTCAATTATCAAACAGTTAAAGTGTTCAAAAAGTTCATTTTTCAGTGCTTTTATTTGACTCCAATCCAGCCCAAAAAATATGCCAAGAAAACCGATACCTACAGTGTAACCAAAGTGTGTACAGGGAAAAGAACACTCAAAACATTTGGCCAGTCACCTGCCATGCCACTAGGCCAACCCTCTTCACTTGGAAAAATGACCTTTTATACCCTCCAGGCCCTCCCCTGGACATACCAAAGTATGATTTTTAACCAAAACTGCATAACACAACAAACAAAACTTACCAAATAATAACATTAAGTAACAGAATAATTATAACAACAAAAAGTTTTTATTCTAAATGTAGATGACAAGGTAATTGCTAGCTAGTGGTGTGGGATACTGCATATTTTGGTATTGATCCAATACCAATGTCAAGTAAATATAGGCCAATATCGCCGATACCAATACTGATACTTTTCAATAAATAAGCTGGATGAATTGAATTGCTAAAGCTTAATTAATTTTTATGACCCTTAAGTGTTTTTTGTGATGTTTTTTTTTTATTATTAAACAGTTACAACCCAGAACAAAATTTGGACAGAGTTCATAACTAAATAGGAAAATACTTTATTATAAAACATTTTTCAAAGAAATCTTAAATAAGAAGTGCACGCCAACCAGTAAACACATTAATCAAATCCCTCCAGTATTTGTTTAATGTGTTTACTGGTTGGCTGTTTCTGTAGCTCCATGTTTTCTTTTATGTTTATAGAAATTGGTAGTGTTTCCACTCTACCTGACTATCTTTTTACATATGCCACATTTTGCTGTTCTTACTGTCTTGTTTTCAGCTTCAAAATGCAGCTACATAGCACTCTTCTTCCTCTCTGCCATTCTTCTGTTGTATTTTCGCTGTGAATGTGCTGATGAACCTGAGCCAGCTATTTGTTTGTTTGCTTTTCCTGTCTTAAGTCACATTATGTGATGGCGCAACATCTAAACAAAAGAGGGGCGGCAAAGTGTGCCTATCTGCAGTGACACAGGAATAGCGAATCCAGCGACCTCATAGCATTGCAAAGAAGAGTGGAACTTGAAGTAAAGAATTTATCTCACCAGGCTAGTATTGATCCGCTACGAAATTGGTATAGATACTATCGATATTTGCATCGATCTTTCCACCACTATAAATGACCAAGATTAAATAAACAGGGAAAAAAGTAAATCAGTCCCAGTCATGTCAGCATGCCACAATGTGCTATAAAAGGGGCCGCATGGAAGAGCCCTGGTTCGATGTTCGCTCAGCAGAAGCAGAGCGAACATCGGATAGTTCGGTTTGAAAGTGCACCCTCAAACTCACTACAAAATGCGAGAAAAATTGTCTTAATGGGAATGTTTGTCTGTGGAAAAAGTGGGGAAACACACAGGGAAAACTCACAGGATCGGTGAGATCCTGACACGCTACATACACTGCCTCCTCCTCAGGCAGAGAGAAGGGAGAAGCGCACTGTGCGGTGGAGTGACGTGGCATTCACGGTCGCTCCGTCACAGGTTCACAGCACCACTGGTACTGGGGAATGTAAAGCATACAGTATGTGTCCTCCAGCCCCCGCATGCTTGGCCCCCTAAAGATCAGAACAAAAACAATGGGGTTCTCAGCATGGATGGTACTGCTTCTCCCAGTCCCCATAGTCTTAGTCGCTTAATCAAAGCTGCTAGAATCATTGGATGGGACCTTGCTTCTCGCATTCCATCTACCGTTGCTGTTGAGACTTCAGCTTCACCCACACCTCTCTGTCCTGGCTCCAGCCCCACTCTTTCTTTAGATTTCATTGTACATGCCCAGTTTAAAGACTCTCTCTGCCAGATGCAGTAAAGCAGCCCCAGAACAGAACCAGGCCCCCTGAAGTTTCACAGTATGGACAGTGTTCTTTTCTTGGTTGCTTCATTTTTGCATCTTTGAAGATAGAATTGATGTGCCTTTCAGTTTTGTGGCTTAACATGCAGTTTGGAATAGTCTACTCTCGATTTTTTCATAATTGCTTTCAACAGTGGTGGCCTCCTTAGTCAACCCTTATTATCTTCCACTTTGGCTCAAACAATGATGGATGATGTGATCTGACAAGTGATGCACCTTGACCTGAGAGTTCACCTTTAATTCCTGTGGAGGTTGTTTTGGGTGCTTTTGTTACTATTTGTATTATCGGTCACTTCAATTGGTCATTAGTTTTCCACCTGCCACATCAAGGGACGTTGGCTACAGTCCTGTGGATCTTAAATTTTGGAATAATATGTGCAACTGCAGTCACAGGAACATATAGCTACCTAGGGCTGAACAATTTCCAGAAAAGAGTTGTATTGCGATTTCTCTGGCAGATACTGCGATTTCGATTTCAACCATGATTTTTTTTTTTTTTACCAAGTTTCAGTGCAAATTAATTCAAACAATGAATTCAATAAAGGTAACATGAGAATGAAAACTAAAGTCAATGGATTTCAAATGCAGGACTGTTTATTACCATTTGGTGCCTGAGGAACAACAGTCATAATAACTCAAAAATATAAAAATACAAAGAGAGCCTCTTTCTTAAGTAAACTGCTTATTTAACGTTTCCCATCTACAAAATATCAGGCATTAAAAATGTTGATCAATGGCTGAGCAGCAACAAAATAATTGCACTTTTGCAAAAGAATGTACATAAGAATTATTAATTGTAATAAACATCAATGTAGAGCAAAAAATGAGTCTTACTTTAAAAAAAATGCAAGAATGGCTATACAGAGCTATCTTATAAACATTAACATCAGCAGCAGCTACAGAAATACTGTACTCAGAAACCTGAGACCTGTGCTTCTGTTTCACACAAAGTAGCAAAGAAAAATGAAATGTAATGGTAGTAAAAATAATGATAATAACAAAACGTATTATACTGATACAGTTCAACTTCCTCCATAAGGTGTATATAACTCCACAAAAGGTGCATAAATATAACAGTAATGTGCTGCCTCTGTATTTTAGATGTGGTGTGGAAGAAGGAACATTTCTCCACTCCAAATGGCAGTGTTCCAAATTGCAGGGGTTCTGGCAGGGTGTATGTGAAACTCTCTCGAGGGTTCACGGTGTTACATTCCCACTGGACCCTGAAGTCTGTCTACTAGGGAACCTAACTCAACTCAAACTATCTAAGTGGGC
This sequence comes from Gymnapogon annona, assembly GCA_029814585.1. NCBI lineage: Eukaryota > Metazoa > Chordata > Actinopteri > Kurtiformes > Apogonidae > Gymnapogon > Gymnapogon annona. Next base: position 6,496 of record JAPTHA010064633.1, on the reverse strand, counting down.
TAAGAAACTCACTGAAATCCTGCTTATAGTCGCCAAGAAATGTATAGCTAGAAAATGGAAGCTAAACGCCCACCTTCCAATCAAGATGTGGTTGGAAGAAGTGAACAGTTGTGTGTGGATTTTTCCTGTACGACTGAGAGCCTTCACAAGCAAAAAATTCCAGTGTCTCAAACAAACTTCTGGAAGACTTGTGGTCAGTCTTGTGACATAACAATTTGTAAGATGCTGGAAAAATCAACTCAAAATGTTGCAATTTTCAGTGCGTATAAAAAAATAAAGCAGTTAATTACAAAAATTAGACCACTTTTTTTGATTATGGTTTACTATATCTCTGTGGCCATTTAGAAGCCAGTATGACCAACGACCTCAGAGGAGATGTTTTACACTGAAAGGCAAATGGCCAACTTCCTGTTGGGGATGGGTCATGGGCATCATTTGTAGGGCTAGATCACACAGATAGTTTGGTAGATGTTTGTGTTTTGAGCATTTTATATCGAAAAGCAAATTGCTAACTTTTGGAGTTTGGAGTATCTGTGTATGGTTTGGCTCATAGAGACAAATATTTTGACATTCTGACTGAGGGCTAACTGTTTTTTTTATGTAGGTGGTGTTAGAGAGCATATTTGGGTACCTATGGGGTTACGTTTTATATTTTACGATTTTTTTTCCACCAGATGTGAAATGTGCCAAATTTGGTGTGTTCAGCGGGTCAAATAGCCATAGAAAGTGGAAAAAATGTAATAATAAAAAAATTCCATTAATCCATGACTGCATTATATCTGAAAATGTTTTGCATGAGAGAATTGTGGTGAGTCGTGTGAACATACAGTATTATCTAATATGTGGAAAAAAGTGGGAAATTGGCTTCAGACTTTGCATGCAAGCACACGGGATAATAGTCTTAAACGTGGTTCTTATTTAAGTGTGTGTGATCCATGTTGACCCTAATAGCTCTGACATGCTGCCTTTTTCTTCAGCTTTGGAACAACAATGTGATGAGCACCGGAAACGAGCCAAGGAATTGAAGAGTAAATCCCAGCACCTCAACAATGTCTTGATGACTCTCACCCCAGTCCCTGCATGCCCCACCCCCAAGCGGCCCCGGCTGACCCGCGCTGTCTCTGGCCCAGCTTCGGTTAATGCTGCTCCTGCCCAGATCACACTGCCTCTCAACCAGCTGAGTGGATTGCCACTTGGCAAGGTGCTGACAGTAGCAGGGGCCCCAGCTGGCTCCAACTTAGGTGGCTACACACTTCTGACCTCCCCTTTAGCAGGTACAGAGCTAGCGGCTGATGCCTCCAATCTGACAGTGCTGTCAGCAATGGTGAGTCAGGAGGGTGGGACAGGTAGTGGCTCCACAGCCTCTACGGCCTTCGTTAAAATGGTTGGGCCTCAGATCCAACTGGTGACGCTGCCAGCCACTCTGCAGGGTATGGCCACTAGGCAGGGCACCGTCACGCACACTGTCAGTAGCATCAGTGTGGTAGCTGACGATTCACAAGAGGAAGGCCAAGCTGAATTGGAAGGGGAGGGTCAGCCAGACCAGGTCAAAGAGGCAGAAGAGGAGCAGCCACTGGACCGACACTGACACCCAGGACAGCTGCCCTCTCTGCTCTTTCCACATTTATGAGGGCTTCATGAACTTCATGGAACTGACACCCAGGATAGCTTCCGTCTTTGCTCTTTCCACATCTTTCGGTGTTTTATAAAATTTAGGTTCTTTTACACACTTGTCATTCAACAGAATGTCATTACCTCCCATTAATTTCCAAGTTTGTATCCGAGAGCCATCTGGTGTGAGAAATGTGTATGTCACCAGATAATATACTAATATACTGTATACTTACTGTGGGTTTTCAGTCTGATACATATTGGTAACTAATATATTTCATTCTACTAAAGCAAGAAGAACTGTAGAGATTGGCAATAAATGTCCATTTTCAGTATCTTTGTGCATTATTCCATGTTATATAAATATAAAATCACACTGTTAAAAGAATAAGTGCTTAGTCAAGTTGCAAAGTGACAGAAAAAAATGCAGTCTCTGAAATTTATCAAAGGCAGAGATTACAAGTGTTTTCATACTGAATATATGACATGATTTTAGTTTTCCTTTATTTTGTATATATTCTTTTTGTTGAAGTATTTGTCAAAAGATGTAAATGTTCCATCAGTTCAGGCTGAAATTGCTCAAGAAGAGTCAGTCATCTTCAGAGCCAATTTATCCCTGAGAGGGTTGCATGGAAGCTGGAGCCTATTCCACCTACGTCATAGGTGAAGGCCAAGTACATCCTGGATGTGTCGCCAGATCTTCGCAAGGCTGACAGAGAACAACCGATCACACCTAGAGGTAATTTAGCTTTATGGGACAGTGTGTATGATTTTTATAGTGTTTTTTTAACAACGGATAAAGTACTGGTACATTTAACTTGGAAAGGCCATTTAAATATTCATTATGGCCAATGCTTGGTATTATCAACGCAATTGTTTCCCATATGAAGAGAAAAATTGATGCAGACTCCTGCAAAAGGGGGTGAGATTCTACATTGGTTGTAATGGCAGTGGGTGGTAGAAAAGGTGGCGCTGTAGCCCCTATCAAAGGAGAAATCCTGACACCGAAGAAGAGTGAGGAGGCAGATTGTCGCATATTACAACAAATAACAATCATTTAAAAATGTTTCAAGTTTTCTATTTGTAATTTTTTTAAATTTCTTTTTGGAGTTTATTTATTGTATTTTTTTCTCAGTTGATAAATTTTCATTTATGTTAAAAAGAAAAAAGGGGCAGTTTCTATAAATTGAACTATGACTGTACTGTACATTTGTTTTGCTAAGATTCTGCAAATAAGATTATTTTTTTTAAAAAGTTTTAATATAGAGCAATATCCAAAAGAAATTCAAGGAACAAAAAGAAAAAAACCATTGACATTTCATCTTAATTCATTTTCTAAACCTGCGTTATCCTTTGCAAGGTCGCCAGTTCATTGCAGGGATCATTCACACCCACATACATCAGTGCAGGGGCACTGGAGGTAAGATGGGTGAATTGTCTTGCCCAAGGACACAACGGCGAATGACTAGGGCAGAGTGGGATTAGAACTGCCAACTGGTTATTCTGTTATTGGATAACCTGCGCTTCCACAGCCACCCCTATATAAAAATGTTCTGTTTTTAGAGCTTTCATGTTTTTAATAGGACTGAGGTATATTTGAAAGGTTTTTAGAGAAAAATATTTACATATTTCCCAGAAAATATAAATTTAGTGATTGATGTAGTGACTTGCAGTCAGTGGAGGCAAGTGAGGCATCGCCACAAACATAAAGGCTGGTCCGTGAAAATTTTGCCACACGTTAAACCATTCGTGGTGTAAAAAAAGTATGGTCCACTGACCATTGTATTTTTTGTTGGGTTTTTTTGTAATGAAATGTGCTTTTTGTGTGTTACACTTTGTATGTCTGTTGTGTGCCACCCTTTTCTACCTCCAGCTGCCATATGAACCAATGTAGAATCTCATATATACATCTTGGACATGGTTATATTCT
>JAPTHA010062853.1:0-11299 GCA_029814585.1 Gymnapogon annona | reverse complement strand
TCCACGGCAGCACCCTCGTTACTTTTTTCTGTGTTGTTTAGAGTTAATTTGTGGATTCTGCATCATCACATTTCCCACTTTATCACCTTTTTCCGCTACTCTGAATCAGGTGAGGTACTTAAAAGACGTTCTGATGAGGATGAGGCTAGCAAAAGTGAGTCAGAGCTGATTCCCTGCCTCCTCTTAGTCAAACAGCTGGGCCGAGGCTGTAGCTGGCCCTCTCATCAGGAGAGCAGCAGGCCTGTATCCCCCTCAGAGAGAGGCTACAGAGGCCACAGCCACACAGACAGCAGCTTGACTTCTGGGGCATAGACCACAAAGAGCCAGAGACACAGACACAAGGCTCTTATGTGTGTATGTATGATGATGTGTGTCTCTGCATGTGTGTGTTCACACTCTCCAAGCAGTGTTGTGAAGCGTAACCAGACTGTTCTGTCATACGCCCACGCTGGTGTCTCAGAGAACACAGCCACACACTCCCCAGATGACATACACGCACGCACGTACTCACATACACACACAAACAGACACACACACACACACACACACACACACACACACACACACACAACCCCAGCAACCTCTACCACAGCCGCTATGTAATTAACAGACAGAGGAAATGGCGCTGTTAGGGTGGGTGAGTCGGATGCTGGGAGGAGAGGAGAGAGAATCATCTCAGCTCGTGCCTACCCTCAAGACACACTCTGTTTCTCTGTGGCTGTGTGTGCGTTGGAGAATAAAAGAGAGGAAGGTGAAGAGAGGGAGAGAGATGCCGGCTGGTCTTTTGAAATCTCTGTGTTTTTGTTGCGAGCTGCTGGCAGGCAGGTTGGTGGTGCGGAGTGGGGGCTGGGGACTGATGGGTGGTGGTGAATACACAGCGAGTGGAGGAGAGACGATGAGAAAGTAGGAGGTGAGGGATGAATAATAAGGTGTGCGCACACGTGCACACTCACACTTAAAGCCACACGAGGTAAACGACGTGATGACTGTTCCCTTTGCTCTTTGCACAGAGGTGTGTGTGTGTGTTCAAGACAGAGAGCAAGTTGGGTCAGAGGGAGATGTACTCTGTTCTCTACTGAAGCTCCATAATGGAGGCCTGCTGTATAATGACAGCTCAGACATAAGCAATACTGTCTTTCTCTCTTTCAGTTTCCTGATTGATCTCTTGTTCCGTCACTGACTCACTTCCCCCCTGCCCTTATTTCTCTGTCTCTTTGTCTTCCTTTTCTTTTTCCCTCCTGTCCTCTTTGCTGTATCTCAGTCGCCAGTGGAATTGTCGCCTTTGATTATGTAGCTCTATAACCGTAGTGCTACCAGTTCAGGATTTCTCTGATATTAGGTTGTGCACTTTGATGTAAAGTAAAAGATAAGAGGCAGGTGCACAGACGTCCATGTGAAAACATACACGCGCGCAGATCCATTCTATAATGCCTCGGGGTAGAAAGCTCTGACATCTCATCTCAGAAGTCAAACAAACCTGGAACTACCAGAGCAGGTTTATCCTGCTGTGCTCTTGTATACTGTGTACAGAAGAGAGAGATCATGACATTCAGTTGGTACAGTTTGTATTTAAGCCCTGGTATTCAAATATATGAGTGTTTACATGTGGCTTTGAGTTCCGGTCTTTCCTGAATGTGTGTTAATTTGGTTTGCTTGAAGGAAAAGCTACATTTCTAAGAGGATGCTTTGCTTTAAAGCTGCTTATGGGTACAGTGCTTTAGTACTCTTTATTAAGAGTACACTGCTTAAAGGTTGAATATTTTCAGCCATTAGGTTATGTGTAGTGCAGTACTTTGTTCAATAACAGTAGGTGTTATTTTCTAAGTTCATTTTAGGTTAAGTGTCTGCAGTGATTATAGTTATGCTCATACTAAGTTATTTTTCTAGCCTGGCTTCATCTCATTGCTGCATTCTTCGAATTTTGTAATGTATTAATTTCACTATTTCAGCCAAAAATGTCCTTCATGCTGAACTCCTTACCATCCTTCCATCTTTTTTATTTCCCCTTCAGCACATCTTAAACTTGCTATCAACTCAGTCAGCCAGTAAGAATGGCATGTACTGATGCAAAATCCCTTGAGTATCTGTGAATAAGCTACTCATTCTAAGTCATCTCAATAAGGTGGATTGTTGAGCCGCTGTCTTCATATCATTACAATTTTGAAAAATATAATCACAATCCTGATTTTATCACAATTCTTTACATTGATCTGGAGGCTTAATTTACCAATTTCAGAACAGTACGACCAGACAATTTACCTATGTCAAAACAATTTCCCTCTGTCTGGGGGGGTGGGTGGGTGGCAACATACTGTACACGAACTTGCCAGTGATCCACTCTACTACAGCCATCTCTAGTTTCCCTTTGCAAAGTGAATACGAGGACACTTGACTAATTCCTCACAGTCTCCTCCTGTTCTTCTCATTTTGCTCTTCTCTATCTACTGACAGTTCAGGAAGTTTCATTTGAGGGGAAAGATGTTTGTTTGATGAGGTATTGCCCCCTCTCCCCAGCCTAGATCTGGCCCCGGTGCGCTGCATTCTTACTAGTGATGCATGGATCAGTGGGTTACCTTCAGGACCCTTGGGTCGGCTTGGGGCATGGAGAATATGCTTCTTTTATACTATAAGACGATGGGGTTGTCATCAGGTGATGTACAACAATAGTTGCTGATGCACCCCTCTCAGCCGTCTCATTCCAGATGCCCTGTGACTCAGGCTCTCCAGGGTGAATGCCCCCACCTCCTATGGTTTAGAAACATGCTCAGACATAATCTCTCTGCTTTTGTCGGATTGTCGATATGTTCTAATCCTCCCCAATCTCATATCGTACAACACTAGCTGAAGGGTGCTTTCCTCGAAATGTGTGTCTGTTGCTGAGTGCATGTCCTACACTGTGAGTGACTATGATCAGAGTCTGTGATCTTAACATCCAGCAGCTCTCATGATGGTTTTTATAGTGATGAGTTTTTGGGGGCATGCTGGTAAAATGAATTGTAAATGCATCACTTCTTCTTCTCTACCACTCACCTTGGTCTGATGTTCTTCTCCTGTTCTGGTATGGATATCAGAACTGATAAAGAAAATGGATCAGTTTCATCTCTCACTAATCACAGGGGCACCTGGAGCGGGACTTTCTGCAGATGTTTTAGAAATAAAAGACTTTGCAAATGGTAGACACATTTTAAAGTGAAACCATAGTGTCTGTTTGGTTTTTTATTAGCAAATACTGCTCAGAAAATATGTCATAGAGCGAGGATCAAAAAAACTGTGAGGCTGCTATCTGCTAGAACAGGAATGTAGGAGTGGAACAAAACACCTAACCACAGAGGCTATGTTACACTGAAGCTCCAAGAGAATTGGAAGCTGAGTATAGAGACGCTTTCAGAAATAGTGCCTCAGTTGCCTCTTAACCACATATGTTGAGCCAATCTGTTTATTGCACTGACATTTTTATTGCTAAATTGAGGGCAGACACTTACCATAGTTTGGCTTTGCTCTGATACAGGAAGACCAAATAGTGGCGTACATATGGTGTGACATGCCAGACCAGGGGAAAGGCAGATGCGCCTTTCAGTCAGTTGTGCCGTTTCAGGCTATGGTGGACTTGGCTGAGCCAGGCTGGTGGCTGGTGGCTGGATAGATGGGCTAGCAGAGCTGCATTTCTAGTTTTAACAAGCTGATAGGCAAATCCCTCTCTGGTTAAAGATTAACCACTCGCTGGAGCTGCCACTGCATTATCTCCCTACTGGCCAGGGCACACGGGAGCCAAGAGGATTTACTTTATTTGTGTGTGTGTGTTTGTGTTTTGTTATCCTAGTGGGGACTTGGCGTTACCCCTGAATGTGCACTAACCTATGGGGACATGTGCCCTTGTGTGGACAAAGCTCAAGGTCCCCACATTTAGCGCCTGTCCTGTGAGATTAAAAACTTTAAAACCAGAATTGGGGGTTAAAGTTTAAGTTAAGCGCTTAAAGTGCAATATGTTGACAAATGTCCTTATGGGGATAGTGAAACTAACTTGTTGTGGGTCAGTGTGTTTGTTTGACTGCAAGTGTGAGTGATCGGCTTTATTCCCAGTGGGATGTTAAAACTGTGTTTACTGTATGCCATTTAGCAGGCAATCTGCTTTGTGTGTGCATATGGATGGGATCATTGTGTGTGGTTTGTTGCAATCTACATTTCCTTTTTTTAAAGCCTTTTGTTTTGTTTCTCCCGAAGGCATAACAGCATGCAAAGGGTTCAATGCATCAGGAAGCTCGCTGTGTAACAGATTCCTAAAACCCTTGGGTTGTCTGTAAAAATTGTTGTTACTGTGCCAAAAGATCTAATTGTTTCAAATTTGTGTTGAACTTTTGAATACAGATCTAAACCTTGCTAGTGGCTGTCGCATTTTTGTTTCGTTATCTCCTAGCAGTATCAGTTAAAGTCTTTCTTTTGTGTATCATTGGATTAAAGGACAGTGACATATGCTGTTTCATTACCAGAAGGATTCCTCTGATTAACTGGGAGACAATGCCATCTGCTGGATGTTTGCAGTATGTAGATCCGGAGAGTAACTCTACCACAGAGCAAATTTAACTGAGTAATGTTAAGAGGTGGAGGCTTCTGTTGAAATTCATGAGAGATTACTCAGCCACGGTTGTGTAAATCAAGTAATGTATCATAATCTACCCTGAGAGGAGAGCCTTTAATTGTCTGACTCGTGTCTCTCTCTTCAGAAATAAATAGAAATACAAATCTTCCAACCTTGTATGTATTGAAACTCTGTCTGGAGTATGAGGTAATTCATAATAAACTGTACTATTCTCCTTTTGTTGAAGAGAATGTGGCATGCATCAAACTATTCCACCAAACTGATACTTCTACTACCAGGAGGCTGTTCAAGTTAAAACTATGTTAACATGGGTAAGGTAACCTGTTAGTGTGTGATTGATTATTGTGATTGCTTCATGAAAGCTTATTTAGAAAGATGGAGAGGCAAAGCTCCTGTCTCCAAAACCAGCACAGCAAGCTTTGTGATGCGAGACAGGGAAGAGAAAAGACAAAGTGTGAGTGAGTGTGGCAGTCTTGTGTTTTCTCAGGGGAACCAGTCTGCGGCCTGAGGAACAGAAAGGAGCTTTGTCGAGAGGTGGCCTTTGGCACAATGCTGGCCACCTTGTAGCTTCACCCCACTGATAATCTCCCTCCCTGTCATCATTCTTGCTCACTTGCTCTCCCTGACTGTTCTGAGAAAAGCCGCCAGTGACGGAAGGAGGAAATGACTAAAGAAACTAGTCATTCACACCCCTGCATTGACAGCAGGACGGACAGAGAGGAAGTTAAACCCACGCTTTTGCCCTTTTCCTGATCCCTCCACCCCCACCCACTATTACACATTAGTCCTCCGCCCTGATAACAACTTGTCATAATTGTAGTGTGTGTCGACAAGAAGTCTTTGCAACATGTGTGTGTGTGTATGTGTGTGAGATTTGGCATCATTTGCTTGTGTAAAAATCAATTCAAAAAGAATGTGTTTCATTAGTTTTCAGTTTGGGACATGATTGCCTTTCACTTCTTTTGAGAAACTGCTGTTGTTTTCGGACAATAATTAGAATAAAGCTCACTGATTCGAATTAAGGGGCTATATTGAAACACTAAAGACGTTCTTATACTGTGAGGCTTGACACAAGCCAGAACATGTCCTCTCTTTTCTTTTTCTGTCTCGCTGTCTGAAGAAGGGAAGGGCACCTCATGTTTAACTTTACTCCCCTGCCCTCCCGATCCATCTATGCATGTACAGAAACATTCACACTGCCCGTCGCTCCGCAGCAATGGGGTCAAATGTGGTGACCGGCTGAGCACCCTCCTTCTCCTTGTCTCCCCTCCCCCTCCTCTGGCTCGCCTTGGCAAGGCATGCATGCCTGTGTCTGTTATCTACAAATGGCTGAGGAATTATAGGTTGAGAGGGGAGGAGGAGGAGTGAGGGAGAGTGTGAGGGTGGGAGGAAGGGGGGGTGAGGTCATGTGACATCGCAGCAGCTGCTAGGCTAAGAATTTCTGTTTTCTCACTTAGAGAGCGAGCGCTAGAACAAGGAGGAGAGAGATAGGCAGCGTGTGTGGTGTGTTGCTTTGTTAGATAAGCTCTAAACGGTTTTTGTGAGCGCGAGCAACAGAACGGCAGGCTGGCAGGGAGGGAGAGAGGGTGGACAGGCTTGGGGAGATAGATAGAAGGAGAGCGAGATAGAAGAGAACAGGACGATGGTGTGTGTCCTGTCGGCGGCTGCCGGTGTGTGCTGGGCTGGGCTCAACATGAAGATGCAGCCATGGGGGATTCAGGCGGCTCCACTCCTTTGTGCAGTAAGGAGCTTCGGCCACACTTTTTATCTATGAGGGGGGTCATGAACCACTGCCAGGTGTCCGGATGTGTGCCTCTGTGTGTATTTGTTAGATTACATGTTTGTCTGTCCTCTTTCTTTTTTTTTTCAGTGTTACTTGCCCGGGGCACTGTTGGTACTGTGTATAGTAGAGCTACAGGCAGCACATTCTTTAAATGCAGCGTACTCTCTTTATCTAGCTAGTTTTTGCAAAAAGTTTCCCATTCTTTCATTCTCTTCTCTGACTTTCAGACTTTCTCTCCTAAGAGGGAAGGAGGAGCAGTACTTTAGTATCTTGCAAAGTCACATTGCTGGACTGGGCAGTTAGTGTGTTTTTGCATGATTGCGTTTCTCTCAATGGTCCTGTGTTTTGTACAGACAATGGTCATTGTTGATTCCATTAATAATTTTGTGCAGGGTTCATTTGGAGTGCACCTTGGAGGTTATGGGCAGGACAACTCGAGAGGTGTTGGGAATGTTATTCACTCACTCATGCTTCACTAGCTGCTGTGTGTGCCTGCTTAAACAAAACACACACACACAGTATGTTCTGCCTTTCGCTTCTCAGGAGGCAACATGATCTTTTTATAGCCCTATCAGCCTCTGGGGTAAACCCAGATATAACTCCTACTAATCTAATTGTGGTATTGATACACTCTTAGTGAGCAGGTTTCATTTCAGAGGGCATATCTTTGTCCCAGAAGGTGTTGTGTCAGCTGGAAATTAACTTTGAATGTTACTTAACATTCTGAATAATCCCCTGCCTTTGTGTTTTGTTGTAATGTTTAATGCCTCTGCTGTGCACAAGCTATTCCAGTCTGAACTTAAACTGTCTCCTGAGCCACTGTTTTGTGTGTGTGTGTTTTGCCTGAGCACGTACTGTAGGGCTATCGCACACCATTCTGGCATTTAGGGATTCCACTGACCAAGGGGCTGTCAACGCGGTGTCACCTTTCACCACACACACGCATGTACTTACGCACACACAGGAAGGAAATGCACAGCCATCTAAACGTGCCTCAGCCCTCTTCCCCTTCCAACCACTAGAGAGCTCTTATTAATCTGAAGGTAGAGACACATGACACACATAAAAGCATAATTTTTATCATCTGTTCAGGATTGATTTTTCTTTAAACTCCATCTATAAATGACGAATTTACAGATACAAACTATACCTACGTCAGTAATTGTGTAATATTCTCAAACCTTAATGGTTTCAATCCCGAAGTACGCAAATTGATTTTTTTTTAGTTGTGAGCCAATGATTTGGCAGTTTTATATATAGCATATACTTCTTCCCAGAAATAAATCCACCCTAGCAGTGTTGAACCATGCTCAGTAAAAGTGTGGTAAAACTCTGCAGACATACAGACAGACTGGGGCTTTCGGGTGAGGAAACCATGACCTGCCCTGCTAACCTCTCACCTCTGACCCTGAGGCATACAACCAAAGCCCCTCAAACGACCAATCCCTATCCACCCCAGCTGTCACAGACATCTAACACCACACTTTGCCCTGTCTCTCAGTGTCAAAGGAAACAGCTATGCGCCTCATTCTTTTTGCATATCTGAATTTTTCTTTTTTTATGTAGCTTGAAAATATGTGCAAATGACTGACAGTGTTGCCAGATCCTATCTCTATATTGTTGGACTGCAATCTGTACAGAAGCCTTTTTACACTATTGCAACAAATTATTTCATTTGAAAGCAATGTTTCATGCTAATGCTCTCCCATTTACTTATACTTACTTCTAGGCATGAGCCATGAGCCAAAGTCACCATCGTTAGGAATGATCTCCACAGCAACCCGAACAACGGCGACGGTCAGCCCCCTCACCCCGTCGCCGCTCAACGGCTCCATCGTAGCCAATGGAAGTCCAGCTACCCAGTCAGCTCACTCTGGATTTGCTGCAGCCCTTCGTAAATTGGCAAAACAAGCTGAAGAACCTCGAGGTAAAGCACATTTTCTTAACTTAAGGCATTAATTGTGTTAAAAATAGTGAGATCTAAAAGATAAGACCATGATTCCAGGGACTTGCATCTGTAACCCAGTCTCAAACATGCAGCTCCTCTGGCCCTTACCTGCACATCTGATGGATTAGGTGTTCTTATCCTCATCTGCATATGTGTGTGTATCTATATATATGTACGTATGTATGTGTATATATATATATATATATATATGGATGTACATTTGTGTGTGTTACTTTGCACTGCTCGCATGTACTTGTACTGAAAGATCCATGGTCATTGTGTGTGGCTGAATGCAAAGTCTCTAATAGCACTGGAGTGATATCCACACAGGATTCAATTAGTTAGTGTCCCTGAACATAACTGGACAAAGAGGAGCCACTATTGCTGACCCACTTAGTGTGTAGTATGTGACTACATGTTCACCAGGGTATGCTTGTCACAGTGTATATGTTGGCTCTGTAATTCCTTTTTCTATGTCCCTTCTTATTGTGGTCTGCACACATGAACGGCCCATTGAGTTCATGTCTCTCAAAGCTCTATGCTCTTCCCGTGAAAAAGTTAAACGAGCATCAGGTGGTAAACCTCTCCTGTGGTCTACTGTTGGTGGTTAGTGTATATGCTTCTAATTTTGGTCTACTTTGCAAACCCCTCTACCCAGCGTCTCTTAATATCTCTTCTGTGTGTCAATGCAAGCGCCAAGTATACAAAACCATATTTACACAGAAAGAGAAGCAGCATTTGGAAGATTCTTATCATTGAGTTTGAGGGTTTATAGAGTGTGTGTGTATGTGTCTCCTATTCCTTGGCTCCAGAGAGGCCCCGCTACCCCAGCTGTCCACCCTTGCTCTGGCTCTTAAATCAGATGGTCCCTCCTTCCTGGCTGTCCCTGGACACCTTGCTCCCCAGCCCACTGCAGCCTGGGACCCAGAACCCTGCAAATGATTTATTACCTATGTAGAGAGAAAGCTCAGGCCCAACCTCTCCTTAACTCCTTCTCAATACTTCTCCCCTTCATCTCTCCTCACTCCCTCAACCCTGCATGCCAGCCCTCTTATTTGCTTACATTGTCCAAAAGAAAAATCCAGCTCACTTCTGTCTTTTCATTTTATTAAGGAATCCTTCTTTTCTTTGGAACTTTTCCTTGTTATCTCTCTTGCTTGTCCACCTTTTTGTCGGTTACAGGCAGAGGATTGCATTCTCCCGGTCATGTTTTTTTAATACTTGGGCTTTTTTTATGTTTTTCATTGTGTTTCAAGGTGAGAATAAGTGCGTGTTGGGCTATTTGTAATTCACTATGTACCATGATGGAGAGCTCCTGTCTTCGTCTTTGTCATACAAACAGACACCAGTTTATGCTTGATAAAGCTCTACTACCTTTTATTAAAAGCACAAAAATCCCCTTTGTTATTTTTGAAGTTTCCTAGCTGTGCTGCCTGACTTTTGAAGGCAACAACGTGGGTGAGTCAGCCAACAGGCATAAGGGGAAACTCTACTTGTGTTTGGAGACTCTGCTCCAGGGTGGGCAGACATGTAGCCCCTGGAGCTCCAGCCACCGTTCTGTCTGCAGAGCTTGTATTTATAGGCAATACACAACGACACATGCACACACATCCTAACACCCCCACACATGCAAACAGTTGTCTTTGCAACTTTGTGAGCCTCATGCACTCTCAGCGTGCTGCAGCCTGCTGTCCTTTCATTAGCTGCTTTGACTCACCCATCCTCTTTCTAACCCCCTAGTTGTAGCTTTGAGGTGACTAGTGCAGTATATATGAGGTGCCATGACTCAGTGTCCTAAGGCAAAGGAATTAGTTGGGGTTGAGTACTAGTATCAGTGGCACCGGTTGCTGAACTGATTTAAGACCCTGAGCACGGCTGCTGTTTATACACACACCCACACAGCCTTACGCACACACAGACACATACATTGTCACTTGTCTGTGGCGAGTATAATGAATAGCTCTGTGTACTCAGTGCTGCACTGAAGAGAGGAGGTGATAGATAATGAGTATCAGAGCAGTGCAAAGCCACACTCTCATCCCATGTACACTTACATGAATACACATGATGGCATGTGCACATTTGTGTGCACACAACACACAGCCATAGATAACACACTGCCTCAAAAAGGCAGGCATGCTGATATCTGATTAATTAGGCAGATCTGGGTTTAATCCGCACAGTTGTTTCTTCTCACACACTCTTAGACACTTACACACCACCAGAATGTCATAACTGGGTTCATACTAACCATATTACACTGCCTGGAGTGGCACTGACGAGAGAAAGACTAAAAGTGTACCAGATTGATGGAAAGAATTGGCTGGAAACGAGGGGAATCTGAAGTAATTAGATTTGTGAATACCTAAGCTATTTGGCTGATTGTGTGCATGTATGTGATTTCTCTGTGTATATGTGTGTGGCCGGAGGCTCGCCTTGTTTCTGGGTGCCCAGAGCATGCTGGGACAGCAGGGCAGTGTGTCTCTGACCTCTCCATCTGGAGCCTGCCTGAAGCTCTCACAGCCTCGCTGTGCTCACTGTGTGTGTGTGTCTTCAAGGCAAAACCCTTCAGGCTGTGACTGTCCCTGAAACATTCACAAACAAGCTCATCTACTTTCCTTCTCTCTCACTCTCTTCATTAAGCGCCAACAGCAACCTTACACCTTTCATGACTCTGTTCTGTAGTGATGCAGCATTTAAACATAATATAGAGTTTGTACAATCAGCAGAAGGCACACAGGATTGCTCCTCTTATTTCCATCCGCCATCTTGTACCGTCTTCCTTTCCCTTGCTGGCAAAGCAACACACACTGTGTTCCTCTCCCCTCCCCCCACTCAGTGATGCAGATTACAGGCTTTGTGTTGTGTTGTCAGTGCGTGGCCAAGACTGTAGTAGCAGGTGTGTGTGTGTGTGTGTGTGTGTGTGTGTGTGTGTGTGTGTGTGTGTGTGTGTGTGTGTGTGTGTGTGTGT
>JAPTHA010062772.1:0-21847 GCA_029814585.1 Gymnapogon annona | reverse complement strand
TGTAGTTTTAACAATATTATGCTTCAGTTTAACATTTACACATGTACTGCACATTATAAATGACAGATAATATTTAACAACAGGTAGAATATTGTTAAAAGTGTACTGATTTTAATTCATTTCAGGTTGTTAATATTTGTTCAGGTTATTAATTTTTTTATTAAATACTACTTTGTTTTATTCTAAATACATTATCATATTTGGAGTTGTCAGTATTTGTCGGATATCATTGTAGTATGGTATGGTATGGAGTGTTCGTATTTTATTGGTCTGACTCACATGAAATTGAATTGGTCTGAATGTGGAACCTGAATGAATATTATTGTTAATATCTTCAGTGTAATTTCAGCATTGCACAGATTCATCCGAAGGGCCAGACTGGACCCTTTAGCGGGCCGGATTTGCCCCCGGGCCACATGTTTGACACCTGTGTCTTAGATGGTAAAATCCCACCAGTGTCAAAAAAAAGAAAAACACATGTCGTCAACACATTTGCCAATGTATGACTTAAGGGTTTAATACTGCAAAGTCATACATGGGCAAATGTGTTAACGACATGATTACATTTGCTTAATGCATGGATTTAACAATGGAGATTTAATGGGGTAGCAGGTTAACAAAAAAGTCTTTGACCAAAGAGATGGTCCGAGGTAAAAGAGGCTTAAAATGCACAGAAATGTCCACATCATCTCTAAAATTATACTGCTTTCAAATTCCCTCCTCTGTTGACACTGCTGACGCTAAATGCAATGGAACAGGCTTGATTTCAAACACTGTTTGAGCTTGCTTATAAATACTGTTGACGATTTGGTTTGAAAAATATAATTCACTGACAAAAACTCCAGTTGTTTTTTCTCCTCATCAACATCCAAGTGCTCTCTCAGAAATCAGAAAAAAATCACCAAGATAGCAGTTGATCTTAACAACTATTGTCTCTTGTAAATGGCCAAACCTACAACATTAGGCTGGTAGTTTCAGGGTCAACTACCAGCCTAATGTTATGGAGAGGTCAGGTGTTCTTGCAGGTGTGGTGGGAAAGGCAGAAGAAACTTGATATCCTTCAATCTAATATGAGGAACACGTGGACAGTGGAGTCCAGAAGATTTCAGTCTTGTGGTGAATTCTTTAAACGTCGCCTGCATTGAATCTTCAGTATATGCCGGTAGACAATGATCAGATGCTTTCTGCAAAAGACTGCTAATGACAGGGCTACCAGTCAGAGCAGAGATTTGTTTCTCCTATGATATCACAGCAGCAGTCTTCTAAAGGGCTATACAAGCCCTCAGAGTGTACCTGATGAATGGAGCGCTGAGACTCCTTCTCTGTCTCATCCAGTCCAGGACTAATCTATCAAGGTCGGGGCCTGACTGGGAGCTGGCCTTCCATGGGTAAGCTTGGCAACTTCTCAAGCTGTTCCACCCTCTGCTGCATGAATTCCAGACCAAATTCAATCCCCATTTCTGGCATCTGGAGCTGACCCAGAGCCTGCTGCTGTTGGAGTTGAAGTGTACCTTCAGAATATACATTTAAAACTTCAGCTGGACTCACACCTATGACAGCCTGCGGTTCAGCCATGTCTTCAGTCTCCTCAAAGTTCATTGGTGAGACCACCTTTTGTTGGTTGGCCAGTGGAACACCAGGGATGCAGGCAGTACAGCGGCAGAGATGACTACAGTTGTGTGGAACAACTATGGGGGCTGATGCAGACTGCAGCAGTGGGGTGGAAGTGAAATTTGTCCCAGGTGGGTCTATACATATGGAGGGGACACTACAATGACGGGAAGGGTTAATGCGATGAGAACGTCCCCCCGTTGGTCGGTCACAGCGGCGTCCTTGTGGTAAACGCAAGCAGTCTTTACAGGACTGATAAGAAGGCTTCACTTTCAGAGGGTTTCCTGTGCTAGCACTGTCCTAAATGGGAGAAAACAATCAAATACAGAGTCAGACAGAAATCATCACAAACATGACAAAAGACATGCCTCATAAAACTTCAGATATGAGACCATATTAAATCTACAGAGGTTGAAATCTCCACTGCACACTTTGCCCCTCTTGCCATTGGTACGCTGCCTACTTAGGGATGAATTTTGAATTTCCAATGAAAAATGGTGTAAACTAGATTAAAATAAATTTGAATCTCAAATGTGAAAAACAGTAGAGTGGCTATCTGATAATGTGTAGTATTTGGTTTTTGTCTAATCTGGACTCCAAGGCAAAGCAAGATAGAGAGGCATACCCCTTTAAAAAACACATACTATAGACCAGGGGTCAGCAACCCAAAATGTTCAAAGAGCCATATGGGACCAAAAAAACAAAAAACAAATCTCTCTGGAGTCGCAAAAAATGTAAGTTCTTATATAAGCCTTATGTGAAGGGAACACACAGGCTGTAAGTGTAAATGAACTATATTAGGATACTATCCAAATGACTAAGTGTGTTACAAATACATAACGAGCATTCATGATTAAATGTTAATTTCCCTGCAGCTGGAAATTTCAAAATCTCTGAATCCACGTCGGGGAACTAAACTCGAACCTACTGTGTGACAGGCCGAGATACTGAACACTACAGTAACAAAGAGCCCGGTACTATTGTTGTGCTATTCGATATTTGGTATATTTTAACTTTCATCACAATTTTTAATATATTATGTTTCGTTGGTGAAATTATAGAAATACAAATATGAAATCACATTTTCTGTATCATTTTCGAGGGAAAAAATGCAGTCCTCGAACCTCAACAACAATACAATCAGTTCCATACCGCCATCACAGCGCTGTCTGTCCGATCTCGATCATATCACAGACTCATGACTGGCAGTTGAGTTACTGGAGCTGAATTAATGTCTGTGATTTGCTGATTGGTGATGTTTCCTTTTGCGGAGAGACGCATGTCATAATTTTCTGTATTGACTCGGTTTTGTTTTTGAAGTCCGAAAATAGCTGCTCTGATATTTTCGTGAAACAGTCTTGTTACTGTTGGTATATTTGTGTTTATCATTTCTGCTCATTTTGACTTTATTTCTGCATCGGGTTGCAACAAAACTCTCAGCAGTAATGGAGTGTGGAGTTGCACTCCACTTCTTAATACTCCTGTAATTTCTCCAGAAGTCCTGTAATCACACTTGTTCTGTCCCTCCACTGTGTGGTTAGGATTAGGGTTAGGGTCCCTCCACTGGGTGGTTAGGGTTAGGGTCCCTCCACTGGGTGGTTAGGGTTAGGGTCCCTCCACTGGGTGGTGGACTGCAGATGTAGGATGCCTACTCTGGAAATGTCTTTATAAATGACTCTTTTTGTTATTTAACAACTTCTTCCTTGAACTCTCTGTTCTCATCAGCTATGTTTGGCTTTCTCCCTTTGGGGTACCTGGTCCATATCGTCCGGTTTGTTTACAACAGCCACGCGCACCACCCGGCACTGAAACATGTGTCGCAGGCTGTGACGCAACTCTTCCTTGACGGAAATGTTGAGATTTTATATTTATTCTAAACGTTTTTACAGCATTGGAAAATGTTAAGAATGTTTTTGTTATCTTTTTCCTCCTACAGAAACCACATTAAAACAAAAATATATTCCCCCACCATCTTTTTCCATTTTCATATATTTTTGAAAATACTCCAAGGAGCCACAAGGAGGGGGCTAAAGAGCCGCATGCGGCTCCAGAGCCACAGGTTGCCGACCCCTGCTATAGACAATGGCAAGGGAGCATTTTATCTGTTCGAATCATACCATCACTGTCTGCAAATGTTGAAGAATAAGAGAGTGAAAACTGCAAAATTACAAAGTCTACACACCCAAAAGTATAATATGTAGTATGTATGTATGGGTAATATGTCACCCTAACAACAACTATAGTATGTAGTGTGTCTCTAGCTTCAGTTTCAGCTTGGAGTTATTTTCACACTTATAAATACTTTTCTAAAAAAGTAGTTTTAATTGTATACTGTCTTTTCACCTGCCCAGCTGGATAGCTCAGTCGGTAAGGCACCGGGCTAGTGCATAGGGGACCTGTGTTCGATTTCCGGGGTGTCCAGTGGGTTGTGTCAGGAAGGGCATCCGACATAAAAACTCCTGCCAAATCAAATATGGGAATTGGACTAGCAGTGGCGACCCCAGAAGGGAAAAAGCAGAAAGAAATCATTGTCTTTTCAACTGACAAACATCACATGTAATTACAAACATAAATCAAGCAGTATACAAAAAATGATTTGTCTCTTGCCCATTGTACATATTTCTTCACAGTGGAAGGACGAGACCCTTTTGAAGACCTGCTCCTGGTGAGTGACTTAAAGGACTTGTTCTAAGCTATGGAAAATAGCATTTTGTAGTTAGATTTATAATTTCTGCAAATAGCTCCTTTAACCCTTACATTCCGATTGTACAAAAACAGGCAAAACATTCTACAATTAGAATATTCTCTTAACTCACGTCAAAGGCTGCAGGACAGCTGCGTTTGGCAGCAAGTCGATTGCTGTTGTTGGTGTTCAGGTTGGCTAAGCCTAACTGGCTTTCTTCCCCCTTCTCAACTTCATCCTCCGACATCTTTCCATCTGGACCTCCAGGTGTTTGAGCCAGAGCAGCCATCTCAGCTTCCTCCTTCTTGGCCTCCTCTTCATCCTCTTCCTCCAGTGTGCTGAATTCAAGCCTCAGTCTCATGTCCTCCAGAGGGTCAAGGCGCCCACATGTCTGAGCTGCTGTGCCTTCACCAGGCAAAACTAAATGTGCCATGGGGAAACCCTCATCCTCAAGTAGAGCATCTCTCTCCACATCTTCGATCTCGATGAAAACCCTCTCCATACCAAGCAACGGGGGGCCACGGACTGGAGTGGAGGGTTCACTATCTAGTGCAGAATCTGATAAACGTCTGAAGTAATAATTATAGTTCAGGGAGTCAAGGGGCTCCATCTCCAAACCTGTGTTCCTGCAAGGAGATGCTTCACAGCCCCCCCAGGCTTCCTCCTCTCTTAGCACAGTGCCAGTGCAGTGACCAGCGGCCTGCAAATCATCTGAGCTCTCTTCATCTGTTCCAGGCCTCCATAGCTTGTTGTGGCGCTGTTTACTGTTAAGGCAGAGTATACATTTGTATCTTACATATATTGAATATGAGAAAGGGCATTTTAAAACTAACACATGAAAATCAGAACCTCTTCTAAGTACAATGCTTTACTGTCCACACAGTCTGTATAAATCTAGTGATGATCTAAAATTTTGTTTTCAGGGTCCATACTAATAATTTGTAATCAAGACTGTTTGAAACCTATACAAAATTTGCATATTGGTAAGTACAATTATGACAAAATTATTTAAAAACTTATAAAATCATTCTAGTAAAATATCAACTTATACTCTACTTCAAAATAAGAGCAAACAGTTAGCTTGTGGTTACATTATAATCCAAGAATGAAATCAGTTCAGCTCCTTTGAAAGCTGTAAAACTTGCTTACCTGGCATCCAGGATGCCCTCGTACTCTGCCAGCTGCCTCATGAAACCAGAATTTGGCTGAGCTATACTACGTTTCTGCTTGACAAAGTTGTATGCTTTCTCAAGAGACCAGCCATATTCTTTCATTGCATAGGCAATAACTGTAGAAGCTGATCGGCTCACACCCATCTTACAGTGCACCAGGCACTTGGAGCTGTTCTTCCTATTGGAGATGAGAACAACATTAATACAGTTCAGGATCATGGGGGGGACTTTAGATGCTGCAGTTACCGTTGAGTAAGTCATGAAGTCATGGGGTTTGGGACATTTGATATTGGCTGAACCTAACAGAATATTTTATTTTTATCAATGCAAACTCCAAATGCTAGTTTTAAATTACACTAGACTTAGACTTCCCTTTATTAGTCCCCAGTGGGGAAATTACAACAACACCAGCATAGACAAGTAGTAGAAAAAAGAACAAAGCAGAACAGATACACAACAAACTGAAATCCTATAAAACTATAGCAGAAAGAAAAATTTAGACAAATCTGTTCATGTATGGCATAAAGTCAGTGGCGGGCTGTGCGACTTAATCCACCTCTTAAATCCATAATTCTGATCCATGCTTCTACACATGATGCGTTTAGACCAAAACACAGTACAACTGCATCACCTGAACATAAAGTCAAGTACAACAGAGTTCTATGAGTCTACTCGCTCAATACGTCGATCGTGATCTACCAGTCACCAGTCACACCTACCAGTCTACCAGTCACAATTACCAAAGGTTATTGTGTGCAGATCCCATGGCACCGGACCGCACCCAGTGCACGGGTGCATGATTTGACAGTGTGCTCTGCTCTCTGTTGTTGGTGGAGTGAATAAAACTCACTCCACCAACAGTATGAGCTTTAACAAGTTTGTTCACAAAACAGCACAGAGCGCACTGTCAAATCCAAATCAATCAATCAAGTCACACCCAAAGCAGCAAAACATGACAATACAGATGAACTATTCACTGGGAAATAAACAAATACTTATATTTCGTTCATGACATATTTTTTAATAATAATAATCACTTACTTTTTTGAGCCTGCCAGCCAGGGGTACCGTTCATAGTTATCAACATGAAAATGGCGGATAAATGCTTTTTCCGGCTGAGTCATTCTTGCTAACGTTGCAGTCGGAAGGCCTCTCTTTACAGTGTCTAGCTTTTCTTGAAAAGTTTTTCTTGACTTTGTAACTAAATCTGCAACCAAATCGACATCTTCACCTCCCTCAGCCATTGTGGGTTGAAAAAACTAAAACAACTTATCGCGTAACACAAATGACCTATTTCCTTATTTCCTGTTTATCAAATTGATGTGTCTGCTCACATCTGTTCTGGGCAGCTTTGCATAGCTACGCCTCTCTCTATCGCGTGTCCAATCAAAAGATGTGCACGCACTGACGCTGTAGGCCTGCTAGCTGGCCACAGTGAAGCCAAACTTGACGCTGATTGGTAAATGCCACAGGTCCGTTCTCATTCACTTTAAGCTACCATACGCCAGCACTGTTGCTTCTAAAGGCCTGGAGGCAGATTTTAGACCCTGGCAACACATGATAGTGAATAATGATTGGATAAAAACTCTAACATAAACCCTGCCCTCCACATCTCCACCTGGAGCTGGAAGCTGAGCAAGCAACCTAGGAAAGCTATGAAATGAAGAGTATGGACCATGGGGAACAATTTAATACATATTTGTGTAAAAATATATGTATTAAAAAATATATTCCTGATTATGTTTAGGCCAGCAGAGAAGACCTTGCTGGCCTTGAGGGTCCACCACTACATAAAGTGTTGTTTCCTCAAATAATGCTACACCTATTTATAAGACATAATAAAACCACTTGTGTCAAACAACAATAAAGTCATTTGAAAGATTTGGCAATCTCCTACAAAAAAAACCTGCCACAAATCTTACGTAATTGCCATATTAATAATTATAGATGATTGATTTATTTGAGAGACATGTGAAATGGGTGGACTATAAGGTAAAGCGAAAAGAAATGACATTCTGTTGTTTCACATTTATTTTTAACATTTGTTATTTTTTTAAGTGATTGACCAGTTTTTTTCATTTATTTTGAGCAAGTAAGCACTTTACAAAACAAACTCCTGTATACAACATGATATGATAATGCAAACTCACTCAGTAGAATAAATGCAGATATAATATTTAAATACATCAATTTATGTTTACAAAAAGGAGTGGGAAGAAGAAAACTTATTTAATCCCATCCCAGTTTCTCATCAATAACTTAACATAATGAAGTTTCAGGTAGTCACTCCTGCCTTTAAATTTCAAACCAGGACCTTGAACAAATAGGCCTGAACGGATAACATTTACATTATTTAATCAAAATATGTGCCAAATCTTAAACAAAGTACATTAATTGTTACCACAGGCAACAATTAACCACAATTTTATGTTATCATAACAACTATATCCCAACAATGGTAAGAAAACTACAATCCCACTAATATTAAAGAACACCGCATTACAGCGTGGTGTTCTTTAAGAACTGGAAGAAATGGTAAGAAATATAACCAGAAAGTAAAGGATAACAATATACCAACTCAGTGAGCAACAACAAGCACACATCAACATTGTGTGCTTGTTGTATAATTACTGATGTATAATTATACATCAGTATAATTATACTGATGTATAATTATACATCAGTATTCTGTCTTACAATGTTGATGTGTGCTTGTTCCTCACTGAGTTGGTAGAGTTTCTATCTTTATACTGTGACCAGATTATATGTTTATAGACCAGTTGAAACCAATGGATATGGCTTTTGTTAGCTATCCAGACTCTTTCAAAGTCTCACTCCACAGAAAAACACTGTGGCGGACCCTGAAGGCCAGCAAGGCCTTCTCTGCTGGCCTAAACATAATCAGGAATATATTTTTTAATATATATATTTTTCCACAAATATGTATTAAATTATTCCCCATGGTCCCTCTTCATTTCATAGATTTCCTAAGTTGGTTGCTCAGCTTCCAGCCCCAGGTAGAGATTTGGAGGGCGGGGTTTATGTTGGAGTTTTTATCCAATCATTATTCACATATGTGTTGCCATTCTTCATATATGTGTTGCCGGGGTCCACAATCTGCCTCTAGGTCTTCAGAAGCGACAGTGCTGGTGCGTGGTAGCCTAAAGTGAATGAGAATGGACCTGTGGCATTAACCAATCAGCGTCAAATTTGGCTTCACTGGGCCCAGCTAGCAGGCCTAAAGCGTCAACGCATGCACGTCTTTTGATTGGAAACGCGATAGAGAGATGTGGAGCTATGCAAAGCTGTGCAGAGCAGACACATCAATCTGATAAACAGGAAATAAGGAAATGGATCATTTGTGTAGCGAGACAAGTTGTTCTAGTTTTTTCAACCCACAATGGCTAAAGGAGGTGAAGATATCAATTTGGTCACAGATTTAGTTACAACACCATTCTGAAGAAAAACAATTTTAAGAAAAGCTAGACAAAGAGATGGTTAGCAAGTATGACTCAGGCAGTCAGGCTCCGAAAAGTAAGTTAATATTATTATTAAAAAATATATTATTAACGAATATTAACCCTAACCCTAACCCATGGCACCGGACTGTACCCGGGTGTGGACGACCGGCGTCGGTGAGCCGTTGTCCGTGTTCTCTGATGCTACAAATAGACGAATATAACTCTGTTGTACTTGACTTTATATTCAGGTGATGCAGTTGTATGTGTTTTGGTCTAAATGCATCAGAATTATGGTTTTAAGAGTTGGATTAAGTCGGGTAGTGCACGGCCCGCCACTGCAAAAACATGTAACACTACTTCCAAACTTAGGTAATGTCAAATCTCCATATCCTCTCAAATTATAAGTACTGCCCCCAAATTGTGAAAAAATTGTATGTTGAAGTAATTTGTTAAAAAATATGATTACTGATGTATAATATTTTCACAAGATCCTGGATTTTTTAAAGTTTTGGCTGAATAAAAAGATTATGAGTTTGTTCTTGCAATCTAACCTTGGGGGTAATCTGCACTGCTCGTTTCTGTCATGTGGCTAATGGATTAATTGTGCATTACTAGTTGTTCCCCACACTTCTAGACATTATGTCTAATATGGGAGTACCAAGGAGCAGTACAAAGTACAGAATGCATTTTCATCAATATATAGTTACACTTTATTTATAAACAAAAAATAAACACGACTAAATAATTAATTATTACATGAATAAAATTAAACATTATTTATCAAGCATACAGAATAAACTATACTAATAACAGATATAAAGTATTGTTGATTACAATTTCTATGACAAAGGACATCTCAAATTTTAAGCGAAATCTGCCTTTGGTCTGGTGTCAAATATCTGGAGAATACATATCACACTCAAGACAGGTCAGTTCTAACATAAAAACTATACCATATAAAACAAAAGTAATACACATTGCACAACCATCTTCACAGAGAAACTTCAGAAAATAAGCCTATCAGTCAGTACATTAACTTTAAATTCTGGTTCTGTGCTGTGCCATTTACAACAAATTCAGAGAGCATGATGCAATTTCACCAATACGCCACAAAAACCAGGAGGATATCATATAAAAAGTGAATTCCACTTCCTGTTTATACATTTATCTGACAACAGTTTTCTGAACAGTTTTAGAAGTTGTGGGTTCTGATTTGATCAAAATTTTAAAATGGTCTCCTTTATCGGGGACATTCCCTCAGGCATTAAAACAGCAGTTATTAAACTTCTGCTATAAAAGAACAATTAGACAGAACCTTAATGTAAAATTAAAAGGCTATATCAAATCTGCCATTTTAAGCATTATTAAGACATCTGAGCAGTGAAATAAATGTCTGACCCTAAACAACTGCTTGGATATTTTCCAGTTGGGTTTCAAAGCTCACCTTGGCACTGACACTGCTGTGGTCAAAGTGTTTAATGACATCTGCTTAAACTGAGACTGTGGAAAACGTCTGTTATATTATAACCTAATATTGTTGGATCTCAGCACTGCATTTGGCACTGCTGACCGCAGTATATTACTGGATCAACTGGAAATCTGGGTGGGGTTCTCTGGTACAGTACTACACTAGTTTGTTTCTCATGTGAAAGATAGGGACTATTTTGTGTCAATAGGCCATTTTAAATCTGAACAGAGAAAAATTATGCGTGGTGTTCGCCAAGTCTCCATCCTCACACCTCTTTTATTTAACATCTACATGCTATTGCAGACACAATAAAATTACCACTGAGGTAGTTGTTTCTGGACAAAAACACAAGTGATCAAAAGTCACCACAGTGCTCTAAAAATACAACCAAAAATCAGTTGGCCAGAAATCTGGATAGTGATGGGCTCAGAGCTGAACTTTCAAGACCACATTAAAGTCATTACACAGACAGCTTACTACCACCTAAAGAAAATTGATTCGATTGCTGTAACAGTGTCTTTACAAGTCTGACTAAAAAGTCCATCAAATGATTGCAGCTGGTTCAAATGCTGTTGCTGGAGTTCTCACAAGAAACAAAAAAGGCCACATCACAGCAATTCTTTACACTGGGTTCCTGTATCTCAGTGGACAGACTTTAAGTTTATAAATCTCTGAATGATTCAGGTCCCAAATCCATCAGTACCATCCAGAATGCACATGTCCCCTGGCACAAGTTTGCTCTCTGTCCTCAGAGTAAGAACCAAACAGGGATATGCAGCTTTTAGTTTTTATGCTCCATACATCTGGAACAAACTACCAGAAAACTGTAGGTTTGCTGAAACTCTCAATTCTTTTAAGTAGGGGTTAAAGACTTCTTTGTTTCAAACTGCCTGTGATTAGAGTATCTGCACTGCCATTCGCTATTTTAATTGTTTTGGTTGATTTACTCAATTTTAGTCAGGATTATTTTTAACTTTTAACTTTTCTCTCAATCTCTTATTCCTGTTTAAGTGCCTCATTTAAAAAAATATGATCTTTTCTGCAATGTAATTCTGTTTAATCTTTCATTGTCTATGATTTTAATGTAATATTATGCCTTTGTAAAGCACCTTGAATTTCCTTTATGTATGAATGGTGTTATATAAATAAATTTACCTTGCTTTACTTCTTCAGATCTGAGACCAACAAAACAACAAAAAGGCTCCTAATTAAACTCCAGGTTTTCATCAAATAATGCATCAGATCAAATCCAAACATCAGATGGGAGGGAATGAGGAGCGACAAGGACTTTTCCTTGTCGCTCCTGTCATTAAATGAGCAGGATATATATGAAAACGATATATTAGTCAAACACTGAGAAACCTGAACTCCACCATTTGACAAACTGCTGTCAAACTCATGGGGAAAACAATGGAGCACAACAGCTGAGATGAAGGTTAAAGGATATAAATGGTAACATCCAAAGAGGCTGGCTCAAAGCAGATTGAAGTGGATGAATACAATCAGCGGCCTATGCTAAAATAAGAACTAGGGATAAAGAATAATAGGTTTGGTTTATGATCACAATTAGGGTGTTGAATGGAGTTCCAATTAGACTGATTTTGTCCGAACATCATAGAAGTGGAGAAATGAAGTTTCTAGGAAGCTTTTCTGTGTGATCTTCGTTGAACATTACTCAACTTTAACTTTTCCATTTTTCCTTCAGTCTAAGACATAGCAAGCCAATGAAATACACCATCTCTGGTCAGTAACTGTTACTGGCACTGCTCACAGTTGTGATCATAGCTCTGAAATGTGGTGAGGGCTGGGGCTGAAAGATCAACAGTTCTGTAAACATCTAATAATAGGAAAATGATCTATGAATAGATCGCTCACATACAGGTGTTAGAATGTCTATGTCTACGTCATACTTGTTTCCTATTGCTCAATGACAGTATTTATAGCAGCATCTCACTTGGCTTTGACAATGAAGTTGTAAGTGTCATTCCAGTAGGCCAGCAGGTCCGTGGCCTCCTCATCGTACACTCTGACGTTGTGGTAGGCGAACGTCCCTGGGAAGAAGTTGTCTATCTCCTTTGTAACATTCAGTATGTAACCAACTCTGGAAGCAGAACATCAATATTAGTCTTTCTAGCATACTATGTTTTTAGTAATTCCCCCATTTCCCAAACGGAACAAGAACTTTCAGAATTAAGATACTTTATCAGTCGCAAAGGGAAATTATTGGCAATAGAGAAAATGCAAAAAACAAAACAAAACAAGAGAAAAAGTGAGCAGAGCCCTGCACCACAACAATTTGCCCCTCCTGCTCACTGATACCTTGCCTAATTAGGGATTGACTCTGCATGTTAAATTAATAATAATTATGAACTAGATTAAACTCAATAACTGTCCTTTCTGAGTAGTTAAGTTGAAACAATGCAAACATTATTATGCCCAAATCTTGACTTTCAATCAGTTCACACTTTTTTGTTTTCGATAAATCTGGTGCATAAATTTCCTACATTTTTCTAAGCTCACTGCACCTCCCCTTGTGGTAAAGTAAATGGGTGTGAAATTTGAAAAGAATTGGGTGAATAGTCTTTGAGAAATTTGTTGCATGAAAATCACTAACCGAAGGAATGGAGATGTACCTATGGCTGGTGGGGGTATAAAAACAATGATAGTAAAATGTACTTGCCCTTGTAATTAATTCTGATCATATGAGCCGAGCATATTTCATGTTTTGTCAGGTGATCTTCATTTCATTTTAAATATATATCCGTGCAGGTTGTGACACATTCAAGAAAAATTTTGGAATAGAAGCAATTCAGGACTAAGAATGACTATTGAAATTGTATTGAAAAGAAATAACAGGTGATAGATTATTTATTGTGTTGTATTATCAGTTTGTCAACAAACGTGTGAGAAAATGGTGCAGAAAATAATGAATACATACTACTACATTTACACATTATTTATACTGTATTTTACACCTTATAAGTCACTCCGGAGCACAAGTAGCACCAGCCAAAAATGCATAATAGGGAAAGAAAGCATATATAAGTCGGATTTTGGAAAAGACGACAAAATTATAATCACACAAGATAAACACACAAGAAAATCCACCTCTGAATGACTTAAGACAAACAAAATTAAGACTTTGGAGTAGCCTAGTCAAAGTCCTGACCAGAGATACAGCGGCCTGACCTTAAAAATCCAATTCCAGAAAGCATCATCAATTAAAAACACCTTTTGTATTTACTTGTGATATAGTTCTTTTTTTTTTAAAGTTACCTGATGATCTGAAATATTTAAGGGTTCTTCTTCTAATTTCAACCTTAAGAAGAAGAAGATAATTAGAATATTAGAAAATTATCTTGGGTTTCTGTAAGTTGTAAAGAGTACAGTCTAAATAACCCAGCTCTAAATGTAAACTGTCATGAGATAACTTTTGGATGATGGGATGTCAAAGGCCTGGCTGAGGAAGACAAGGGTGTAGCTTCTCAACTGGCTTGATGCAGTGTCCAATTCTACCCAATAGCGAATGTGGGCATTGTCAAATACAAAATGGGAACATAAACCCTGTACTGTTGCACACATAATGAGAAGAATGGACCTGAAACACTTTGTAACTTGGTGATATATGAATGCCCTTGAGCGCTTTTAAGTGTTAAGAAAGACCAATGTTACAAAGTAGTAAATACTTTAATGAACCAGGTTTTTCTTTAGTGTACAAATAAATACAGCAAACACATCACGCGCATTTTCCTATTGTCCAATAAACTTGTATATCCTGCTGTATTATCGTCAGTCTAAACATGGGCCAATTATATTTTACCAATGTTAGTTTTCCATTTTTTTAAATTTAAAACACTGTACCTGTTATTTGTGATTGGATTTACTGTGGCGACCCCGGAAGGGAAAAAAGCCAAAAGCACCTGTTATTTCTGATTTGAGGTTGCATTTCCTCTTTATGGTCATTATTAGTTTAGTAAAAAATTAATCAAATATTTTTCGACAGAGAATAATGTTCATTGTCCACTCACAGTGCTGCAGTGATGAAAGGACTGACTTTTAAAGAAGTTATGCCATGTATTAGAAAAAGCTTAGGTTTGACAGATATTAAACCTTCTTTGTAACTTTAGCATTCATACATAATATTATACATAATAATATTTTACTTCACAGACAATATAATTTGCTCGTTAAACTAACAGGCTCAAGTGAAATTTTAAAATGAGACTCTCAAGATCAATATTCAGACATACAACAATAAAAAAGCAAAACTGAGATTCAGACTCATATGCTAGTATTCTGTTGTAAAAGTGTTTGTTGGATCAATCTTTTTTGATGAATAAAAATGTGTAGAATCTATTTAAACTCATATCAGAGGTTGAATATATTAAAATGTTAACTTACCCACAGTCACGAAGGTCTTCCAGATTTGATGCATTCCACTCAGACCCCTACGTTGAAAAAAAGTGATGAGAAAAAAAATGATAACAATACCTGTTTTGCTTGAAAGTGAGAGAATGATTTTGCAAATCTGAGAAGTGTAACTGCATCATAGTGTATAATCTGGAGCAGAAGTATGTGAAATGTGGAAATAAATCAAGGGTGTACTGTTATGTATAATATGTTCTCACCAGGTAAACGTGATCAAAGATGAGTGTGGCTTTGTCCATCTGACCCAAAATTAAAAGCATCTCATTGTCAATGAATTCCTTGTATTCTGTGAGGTTACAGCTCATGTGCTGCTCCAGTTCGTTACGGATCTGAGCACAAAAACACAAAAGGAAATTTTCAATGAAAACCAAGGTGCTGAGGGGAAAACATACTGGCTCTTTACAATAACAAATTTCTCACCAACAGAAGTTGTATTATAGGTTAAGTGATATGGGGAAAAATGTTGTCACAATAAAAATACCCATTAATGAGGAGATACTGTATTAACAATCATAACAATATACACCAAATAATTAGCCCTAAGGTGAAATGCCGGTTTTTAGTTGACTGAAATTTGAAGACCCCAGAAGGTTAATTGACTATAATAATTGACTATGTCTCTTTAATGATCTTGTTGTTGCACTCAGTCTGTTCTTTTCATTATTTATATTTGTATATTTTATATATTAGGCATTGCTCTTTTTTCATCATATTTGCAGAATCTCTTGTGTGTGTCTTGTCTAGTGTGAGCTGCTGTAATATGAAATTTCCCCATGTGGTACTAATAAAGGTGTATCCAAATCTAAATCTAAATCTAATTGTGGTTTTGGAGAACTACATAAGACATCAAACATAAATACATAAAACGATGTAAAAAATTAAACAAAATGAAAATAATGTAAAACATGTTTACTTGTGGGCAAAAATTATTCGCAATATTAGAGAAATATAAAAGAAGAGCACACCAACTTTTATACAAAAAAAATGTTGTTCAATATCCAAATAATGTAAGTAAAATTCAATAAAGATCAACAAACACTTTGCAAGTGTTTTGACTGAGAAGAAAGGCATAACATAAGGAAAAGAAGGATAGATAGCCATCTATCCTTCTTTTTGTTTGATAACAGTTTGATAAAGATGTCTGGAATATCTTACAGACAACATCGAAGAGCAACACTGATTGTCGGCTAAATAACATGACATCAATCATCACCAGCTATCCAGTAAAAAAAAAGGAAAAAAGGGAAACCTCAAGCACCCAACAGCAAGAACCGCAGAGCTACTCAGATCCACCAGCTGCGGACCATTCTTCAAGCTCTAAAACGGCAATATAAGAGTGCAAGTGGGGATCAGAAAGAACCTCATGCAGATGTAAGGAACATTCTGTGGAAGAAGCTCATAACTACATAAAATTGAAATTCTTGCTCAACATCGACAGTATATACAGTATACATGATTGAAGTCCCGGAGTTGATAACGATAATGAGGGGCTGTGATGCGTTTTTCTGGAGCTGAGACACGTTGTGATTGTCGTCGCAGGCTACCGTTAGCATAGTGCTTTAACTGCTAACCACTGACCGTCGTTCCTAGCCGCAACAGATCACAAACCGTAACTCACTCACACGCATCTCCAGTCCCTTCCCCCCTTCTTCGGTTCGCTCTCACCAGTAGAAAAGCAACCAAAAAATGAAAGAGTCCATTGGAGTCCTTCACAGCCGGCCGCTCAGCTTAGTACCCGCGCCGCAGCTCGATAGCCATTAGGTCCCATCACGATGGTAGAGCGGTTGGTAGCACAGTTGGTAGAATTAACTGTTACACACCCGAACCGAATGGAAACCGCGGTTGTACCGTCACATCCCGGTACACGGCGCCGGCTGCATAACCCGCTGCACCGATGCCGTAGTCATGCGGGTTGTGTACACCGCTGTTGCTCATCCCAACTGGAGACGGACTGGCTCACGATCCCACGTTGGTGTTAAGGGGGTCCGTGAAAGTAGCATACCAGCTACTACCTCTCAAAAAATCTTCAAAAATGACACATGTCCATGTTGTGCAAGATTCCAATTAACACGACCACAAGAATTGGCAGAAAAACTTAAAAGTAGGAAACAAAGTTAAGGAGCTGCTGTACAGGCAGCCTACTAGGGCGCCATTTTTTCAGAGGTTTTCATTTTTTCAGGAGGTGGCCAAAGGAGAGAAGCTTCAGCTCCAGGACCAAGTGAAGTACCTTACGTCACCTATAAGAGATGTCCAGGACCCCTACAACACTTATGGAAGATCCTGAAAGTTATCTGGTGAAGTCGGAGAATTTCCAATCAGTGGAGGGTGCCAAGGGAGTATGGATTCCCAAGGAAGAAAACTCCAAGAGCACAAGCGGTTTCGTTCCATCTCATTACTCAGAGCAGAGGGCAAGGTGTTCTTTAGTGTGTTGTCTCAGCAGCTGACAGGGTTTTTCCTCCAGAACAATTAAATCTACAAATCAGAACAGAAAATCGGAATCCTGGAAGTGCCTGGCTGTCTGGAACATATATGTCACGTCGGCTCCCAGAAGCTGAGATTTTTGTCCTGTCCTGATAACACATATGCAGTCAACACCCATCCATATATGGTATGTTGTACAGCAGGAAACACAAAAGATTCAGGGAAAAAAACATGTTCTATAAACCAAAGAGGTAGCACTTCTTCTTAACATTTTTAACTATTTTGTTCATTAATTTTATGGAGTTCTAGTCCATAAAATTAATGGACTATTAATTGACTATTAATTGAATTACTGGACCTTCATTCAAATCATAACAGATCTTTCCAAATGTCTGTGCTGCTTCTTGTCATGAGGTCAAAAACACTTTCATTTCATTTTTTTTGCGTATCATTTAGGGTTATGCACCTGATCCTATCTTCATTTTTCATGTAATGTCATTGACACATTCCCAAACGTTAAAAATCACAGTTTAACATGTTTAACATGATTTCATCATAACCCTGAGATGATTCCTTGGCACTTACCTCCTTTGAAGTGATGTTCTCTAGGTCCTGAAACATCATGATATTACGCAGTTTGGCTTTAATGAGACATTCTGTTCTCTCTCGTTCAGTTGGCCTGCACATAATCAGTCAACGTATTAGAGCTATGGTCCAAATGAAAATTAACATCACAGTGTCAGTGAACACTATTCAAGAGGTGACAGTAAAAGGACACTCACAAAAGGACAACAGCTAGAGTCTAGAGCAAACGTGTGGCAGCCATGTTCAGACTTATACAGGCTTCTGAACATATCCTTATTTGTGTTACCTTTATGATCAGGTTCGAGGCCAACTCAAGATTAAAACAAGTTTTTTGAATTGGACATGGAGATGAGACTTTTTTGCGATAAAATGCACCAATGCTGATGATAAAGCACATAAAAATAGGCAAATTTTTCAAAATATATATTGTATAGATGATAATGCAGGAGATTTTGCTTCCTGTTTTTATTCATCATTATATCACAGACTTTTTAGATTTCATAAAAAAACAATATTAAGGTCCTGTCCTTTAGAAAGACTGCCATGAGCCCTCTCTCTCTCTGCCTGTTAATCAATACTAGTGCTTCCAACCATCTGCCTATTAGCCACACCTGTCTACTCCAGCACTCTGATTAACATCCCACATGCACTGCATCATCTGCCAATCAGGCCCTGCATATAAGGCCCTGTCTTCAGATCACCCTTTGTCAGATCGTCTGTGAACTTCTCTTGACTACACTCCTGCTTACCCAGAAGACAGGAGGTGACTACTCTGACAGGGAGTACTACTAGGACAGGAGGTGACTACTCAGAAGACACCTGACTACTCTGATCAGCCTACCTGCTAAACCTGTCTGTAAAGCCCGCACTGGTAACCTGCCTACCTGTCTACAACTTCAAGGTCCGCATCATAACCTGCCTGTCTGTCTACACCTGTAAAGCCCGCATTGGTAACCTGCCTGCCTGTCTACACCTGCACAGCCTGCATCCACAACCTGCCCGTCTGTCCGGACCAGCAAAGACTCTGCTCAGTCTCTGGGACTCACACACATACACCCACTCCCTTTTCCCCCAAAAACCCTTCAATAAACTGTTGAAACATGATGCATTTGTGGTCTTCGTCTGTCTAATCCCTGACAAAGACAGTGCTAGACCACTGTTTTACACCACAATTGTGTGGTGTGTGTGTGTGTTGGGGGGTGTGGTTGTAGTGCGTGTGCGCATATGTGTGTGTGTTGAGCACGCGGTGGTGGTGCGTAATTCTCACAGGTGCAGCAGATTGCGGGACGCACCTGGAGATTGTTGGGATCAGCGTCCTCGGATTCTTAAGGAGCTGCAGAGACGCTGTTCAACGCGTGAACGTTACACTACTGTCCCACGGTACTTTGACCCGATCCACAATTCTATGGTTTGTGTACGGTGCGGTTCGAAGGTCTGTGTGAAGCGCGCACTAACGGCTATTCTGTTTTTTCCCCAGTGTTCTCCCTGGAGCCACCACCACCGCCGTCTCCACGCCATCCCCTGGATTCCTTTTGGTTTTGTTGTGGACTCTTTATGGACAGACTCCCTTAGTTAACTTTTCGTCGCGCTGGAATAAACCCTTTTAGTTTGTACCACATTCCTGCGTTTGGACTTCTCCCTTTTCCGCCGACATGAGACAATTGTTTATTTTTAATGAATTTTGAATACTGTCTTCAACAGCTACAATTGCTCTTATTACCTACGTTTCCATAATGTTATGTAATGTTTTTTGCCCCATAGAACATTTATCTCATGTGACTCATAGGCTGTTTACATTATCTTCTCCTGATTAAATGAGAAAATATTCAGTGCAGAGAAAAAGCTTCACAAACATCCTAAATGTGGTGTACAACTCAGAGGATACTGAATGTGGAACATTTTAGGTGGTAAAGCAATACAAAGCTGAAACTCATCCACTTCTCTCTCAATGTCCCACACCTTGACAATCCTTACCTCACCTTCATCTGAGTTTCTATCCAACTTTGCAGCACTGCTCAATCACATAAAAGGAGCCATTATATTCAGAAAGGGGACACCGTTACACTTTGAACAGTCCAACATATGTAAATGTAAGTCTTCCTCAGGTTCATCCGGAGAAGGAGCCTCACCGATCTACGAACATGGTGGGTGAATCAGGCCGGGTGGTCTCCAGGTGTGTCATAGTATTCCACTCATTGATGCAGATTTGTTCTGATGTGATGCAGCTCTCATAAAAGGCCATCCATGTGAGAGCAATGCACCCTGGGAAGTAGTTGAAACGGCGTGACACCTCACAGGCCTTGTGGAGGACCTGCAGGGCAGACCTGGAGAACACAGGGCAACGGCAAAATCAACAAAAACCTTCAACAAGAAGGGTGGATAGTGGCACAGAGAGAGAGAGAGAGATTGAACATCCTGCTCTTGTGAAAATACTTGGGATCGATTCATTGATAATTATAATACACACCAGCAGGAGACATGTGGATACCGGGCTTTAAATAACCAGTCACCAGTAAATTAATTGTATACTATAAGAATAATATATGATTAAAAAAGAATGAGGTTAATCACAGACAAAAAAGAATTCCTTGCATACATTATTCTCTGCATTATTTTCAGCATCATCCCCTTTGGGATGGGCTAAATAGTCTTATCTTATCATGATAATTTTGGGGTTGAAGTTGAACTTTCAGTTCAATCAGTCATTATCAAAATTAAAGGCATCAGATGGTTATTTGTTAATAAAAGATAGTTAATAGTGGTTTTAAAACATTACTCATTGTCAGATATATATACTGCCTGGTCAAAAAAAGTCACACATGCAAATTTTCACTACATAACCTCTTGCCACGATTCAGGGAAACATTCACTGTCACCTATTTTCTGCCACATAATTTTTATATATTGTCACAATAAGGCTCAGTTTTTTCATCCATAGTCACATAAAGTTTTGATTATTGATGATGGCGAGGAATTGAGGCATTGAATCCTCATAGCATCCCAACTTAAAGTCTGGATTTTATGGTGGCAAATTAGGGTAACCAAATTCCAAGTCACCAAAAAGACTATGTTTGTGTGGAACAATGTGGGACATCCGTAGAAATAGTCTATGGTAACTTAGGGAAAAAAATAAATATACATTTTGCCCCTTATCGTATAACTTTGACATCTAATTGATTCACTGTTACGTTAACAACTATGAAAATGAAAACTTTATATATTTCAAATGTATCTTTCCCAATTTGGCTCAAGTAAGTACACAAGGTGGCAGGGAACTTCCATAGTCTTTTACAATATCTCTTATAAACATACTTGACAGTGTACAGTCAAGCACAAAGATCCACAAAGTGGGAAATCTGTTCACCCTATGGCCAATCCATGTGTGAAAGTTCTTTCTCATTCTCCCTGAACCATGCTGTAATCAGCTTGATGATACTGATCAATCCTGGCATCTTTTTGATTTAAAAGATAAATTTAACTCCAACTTTCTGCAGTTAGAGTTTAATAATCTGTCTGGCTAAAAAAAACAATTGTCTGGATTTAACAAAGCAAATGCTTCATATACATGGGCAAAGACTGTAGCAAATTAATGATGTTTCAACTAAAACAGGTTATTTTATTCTAACTGATGTAGTAAGTAGTTTCTTGTGTTTTTAACGTCATGCACATTTGACAATGCCAGGACTGATCAGGGTGATCAGGCTGGTGACAGAAACATAAAACATAAAGGATTTACCTACCACATGGCCTGTACAGATACAGGCTTGAAAATATGTGACCTCCCTGCTGTCTTCACACTAAAGCCTCTGAGGAGGAAGATGTGGAAGATTAGTTTTTGAGTGTAGATGGAGATGAAATGGGCTCAGGGATGTAAACACAGCAGACAGGCAGACTAAGCCTTTCCATGCCATTATTCAGGAGACAAACCAGTGGAACATTCCTCTAACACACACACACACACACACACACACACACACACACACACACACACACACACACACACACACACACACACACA
>JAPTHA010061495.1:0-11331 GCA_029814585.1 Gymnapogon annona | reverse complement strand
CACCATGAAATAAACAACAGGCACAGGTGGATTTACTCATTCATTGAATACTTAGAGATTTCATTGTTAAACAAAAAGTGTGCGAATTAAAAAAATCTCAATTCAGAATTAATTTAAAAAAATTAAATAAATTTCAAAAAATCTAAATATATAAAAACTAGACCTATGAATGACAAAATAGATATAAATATGCAAAAATTTTGTTTTAATGGACTTCTTTAATTTGAAAGAATGTAAATAAAAAATGAAAATAAACAAATCAATTAATGAAACAAAACTATCAATAAATGATCAATAAAATGAACTGAAATATTAAAAAAGGAAAAGAAAAAACATTCAAATTACCAAAACAAAATATAAATATTTCTTAGTCAAAAAATTAAAAAACGACTAAATAAAAAATAATATTCTAAATAAATAAATCTAAATAAATTAAAAACAACCTATGTTTTGACAAAAAAGCCTTAACCTTTCAAACTACTCACTTTGTGTTAAATCTTCATTTGTTGACATTACATTGGAAGCAGTATGAACTAGACCTGATGTAACCACCGTTGATTGGATGAAGGCACCTCTGGGCAAATACACCCTACATTTGGAGAAAACCACTCAATGTAATATAATTAATAATTCGGGGCATGTTATAAATGTATGCGTTTTTCCACAGTCTGTTTAATGAAACTTTCAATATTTGGCTCAGTGATTCAACAGGAAACCTCTGGAGTAGTTAACTTAAAAATCTGTCAAAATAGTTAACTTAAAAAACTGTCAAAATGAACTTTTTCATCAAATCAAACCCGCCGAATCATCATGAAGATAATATTACTCTTAATAGTGCAGTAAGTTATGTTTTCTGTCTATTGTTTATGCCCAAAATAAGAAAGAAAAATGAAATGACATGTTTTCCAACGGAGTTCAGCGGCAGATACATATTT
The DNA here is from genome assembly GCA_029814585.1 of Gymnapogon annona. NCBI lineage: Eukaryota > Metazoa > Chordata > Actinopteri > Kurtiformes > Apogonidae > Gymnapogon > Gymnapogon annona. Next base: position 10,396 of record JAPTHA010061495.1, on the reverse strand, counting down.
ACGGCTCACACGGGATTAAACACACTTTTAGGTCAGCCGCCACCAACACAACTGAGAAAAAACTAAGTCGTGTCAAACATAAAATAACTTTCCAGACCTAACAGCAGTCCATCCATGTCGAAAATGACATGTGTAACGGGTTTGTAGACTCCACACTGCTCAGACATGTTGGTTTATTTCCGGGTTTAGGTTTAACAGAGGGACAACCAAAAACAATCCCGGAAATTATGTCTACAGACCAAAAAAAGTCAGATTTTAAAAAATAGTGAAGGAAAGTATCGTGAACATATTTAGTGTAAATGTGTATAAATTTTTTTTACAAAACTTAAGCGTTCATATCTTAAATGTTGTTTTTTAACTTTTCTCGGAATACTTTATAGTTCTTCGTTTTGAGGCATAGTAGGAAACGAAGTCCAGAGTCAGTGTCACTTATTATTCATTGCAACGATTGTAATTCATTCACATACTTAAAACACAAAAGGTTTGAAACACATTTGCATGCATAACATATAACACATGTTACAGTTGATTTGGTCCAGTTATTTTACTGCCAGACTTAACATTAACAGCCTAAGGTCACTTAATTCAAATTTTATTTTACTCCCAGACTGAACGTTAACAACCTTTATTTTAATTAGTTAATCGTTTACAGGGAAATATAATAAATAAAAATTCTAAATATTCAAAGAAAATAATGTGCAATAGGTGAAAGTATTCATGCAATCTGTGACAATATTGCGTTCCAAAAAAAAAAAACACATCTGGAATACATCCTGTGAAAGTAGCCTATTACTAGTAAATGTACTGGAAAAATTATATAGAAATACTGCACCACACGTAAGTGTAACACTACACTTTAGGAAAATACTGCATTGTACGGGAATGCTGCAATTACTGTAATGCAGCTGCAAGTATGAATACAAAGCATGAAGGTACTAATGTACTAGGAATGCATGAAGGTACTAATGTACTAGTAATGTACTCATGAGTTTCATGAAAACATCTCATTACCTTTGTACCATTTTATACCAAAAGTACAGCAAAACAGATCAAAGTGCATTTACTGCACTAATTGTAGTAACACACACTGTAAAAATCCTACATTAGAAGTAAAAATATTCATACATGTGATGATATTATTTAAAAGGTACAGTATTTTTTTACAGAACATCAAATTCATTTGTTGATGCTTTTTTTTATTTATTTATCAGATCATATCTGATCCTAAACATTTAGGTGTGTTTTCTATTGGTGATGCAGTATTTTCCTGTGGTATTTCACTTTAATTCCATTCATCAATGGATTACTGTAATTAGTTTGCCTCCTCGCAATAGACCAGAATAACCATTGTTTTCCTGAAGTTCCTGCTTCATCTTCCATCCTCTAGAGTGACGAGGAAACGACTGACCAAAGGCAGTGGTTCGGTTCTGCCGCAGTTTTATGAATAATAGGAAAATCCGTGTTAACGCTGTTCGTCTTGTTAGTGTGAGAGAGATGTCAGGGGAATGTGAGGAGGCTGTAACCTGCGCGCTGTAATGAGCCTATGGATCTGAGCTCTAATTGGCCGAGGTGAGCATGAAGGAGTCGAATTACACAGTTTAGGGAATAGTTCAGAGCGACGACCAGCAGCGAGGAAGGCTAACGGAACGTCCACAAACATTTGTCTTCTGGAAATAAACCACAGAAAAGCCCCAAGTTTTCATTTAGCTTCAGCCCAATCATGAGATGGAAGAAGCAATTCTACAAAGCGGTGCAGCAACAAGAACGAGGTAATGTTGTAGTCCTCCATTAGAACTGCAACTCAATAGAAAAAGACAGAAAAAACTGAGTTCATTTGGAATCTCCCTGTGGAGCATGAACACCAACAAACACCACCTTAATGGCTCCTATACATCTCATGAAACACTTCCTGAACACCACCGAACAACTCCTGAACACAATGGTGGATCCTCAAGGCCAGCAAGGCCTTCTCTGCTGGCCTAAACATAATCAGGAATATAATTTTTTAATATCTATTTTTTTTCCATAAATATGTATTAAATTATTCTCCATGGTCTATACTCTTCATTTCATAGCTTTCCTAAGTTGGTTACTCAGCTTCCAGCCCCAGGTGGAGATTTGGAGGGTGGGGTTTATGTTAGAGTTTTTATCCAATCATTATTCACTATTATGTGTTGCCAGGGTCCAAAATCTGCCTCTAGGCCTTCAGAAGCGACAGCGGCGGTGCATGGTAGCTTAAAGTGAATGAGAATGGACCTGTGGTGTTAACCAATCAGCGTCAAGTTTGGCTTCACTGGGGCCAGCTAGCAGGCCTACAGCGTTAGCTGTTGATTGTAACCGCGATACAGAGAGGCAGAGCTATGCAAAGCTGTGCAGACAGACCTGAGCAGTCACTTACATGTGATAAACAGGAAATAAGGAAATTAATCATTTGTGTATCGTGACACGTTGTTTTAGTTTTTTCAACCCACAATGGCTGAAGGAGGTGAAGATATCGATTTGGTCTCAGATTAAGTTACAACGCCATTCTCAAGAAACTTGGGCTGTCTAACCAAGGCTGCAAGGAGACACCAAAGCACTGCTGTGCACCTAAAAGCAACGGTGCTTTGTAAAACCTTTGGGAAAACCCAAGTGGATCTCCAGCTGAACAGTATATATACTGGACAGGATAGTTTATATATAGTTGAGTTATTTTTGAATTCAAGACAAGCTAGACACTGTAAAGAAAGGCTGGCCGACCTGTTAGCAAGTATGACTCAGCTGGAAAAAAGGATTTATCCGACACTTTCAAGTTGATAACTATGAAAGCCACACCTTGGTGGCGGGCTCCAAAAAGTAAGTTAATATTTTTATGAAAAATATTGTAGCGCCAGGAAAGAGGAGTCGGAGGCAGAGTGTTCGGGCAAGCAACTGGAAACATTTATTTCTCTGCCCAACACTGAGCCCAACACGCGCTATACTTTCGCTCCTGGTGAACTAATTGATGATTGAAAAAGGCTAGTGGCTACCACGCACTGTCAACCCACTGTTCGTATACCGTTCCTACCTTGCAGTCAGACGTATCGGTATTGAGGGCAATGGACGCCCCGGGACAAGGAGGAACCCGCAACATCACCTACACCAGAGTCGCTTTGGTAGCCTCTCTGTTGTCCAATCAACATTGTGGCTAGTCAATGTGCCCTGAAGCGCTTCATACAGCGGGCCTATGACGTGCGTTGCGTGACGCACAAAACGGTGATAGTATGCTACCATCCCCAAAAACTCCTGAAGTCTGCATGCCAATTATGGATGCGCAAAAAAGGCAACGGCCTCTACTTTGGAGAGAAACCAGACCAGGCCATCTTTGCCAACTAGATGGCTAAGAAATTGGATGGATTTCTTCCATCCACCCTGCAAACGCACTTTGCAGGGTTCGCTATCAGACCGTGCGCCTCCATCTTGCTGAAGAATTCCCTCAGGTGTTGCTCGTGTTCCCGTTCACTCTTGCTTGTTCCAAGAATGTCGTCTAGGTAGACAAGCACGGACGGAATGTCGCGAAAAACGGAGTCCATTAATCGCTGGAAAGATTGCACAGCATTTTTCAAACTGAACGGCATTCTCAAAAACTCAAAAAGCCCAAATGGAGTGATTACAGCCGTTTTGGGAACATCTGCGGGATGGACAGGTACCTGATGATAGCCACGCATAAAGTCTACCTTAGAGAACATGACGCAAGTGGCAAGGTGTAAGATAAAATCCTGCATGTGCGGTACAGAGTCCTGGTCGGGCTTGGTGATGTCATTAAGGCGTGGACAATCCCCACACGGTCTCCACCCCGCCGTCATATTTGGGAACAATATGCAACGGAGACGACCAGGGACGGTCAGAGAGCCTGACAATCCCGATCCGCTCCATGTTTTCAAATCCAGTCCTGGCTACAGACAATTTAGCCGGTTCAAGGTGGCGGACACGAACATGCACGGGAGTGCCAGTGGTTTCAATGTGATGCTGAAGACGATGCTTAGCAGAGACGGTGAAGAAAGTGGGTCAGGTGAGGCTGGGATACTCACTCAGCAAACGGATGCAAACAGACAAACAGGTTCAGACAAACAGGTTCATCCCATCCCCTGACGCCAGGTATAGAAGAGAATGTCTGTGCATTCACCAAGTGTCCATTCAAAATGTCCACCAACAGGTTGTGTGCGAAAAGGAAGTCCGCTCCTAGAAGGGGAAAGGCAACGTCCGCAATGATGAACTCCCACTTGAACTGCTGTGCGCCAAAACGCAAGTCCAGAGTCCTTAGTCCATAAGTCTACATGGGTTTGTCATCCGCCGAACGTAGTGCTGGTCTGAGTGCACCTCTAACCACTTCCCCGGGCCTCACTGACACAACACTCCTCAGCGTGCCAGTGTCGCACAGAAACTTTCAACCGGAGAGAGTGTCCACAACAAAAAGTAGCTGGTTTAAAGTGCCCGCCACCTCAGCCACTACTGGCGGTGGGCTCTGCTGTTTCCCCGCCGCATACGTGCATGGCATGCGACACTCCTTCGCCTTAGCACTGAAGAGGGTATGGTAAAAGCACCACCCCTCCTGTTGGTTGCGCTCCCATCGGTCTCTCCGCTGGCTGGCTGGTATGTGCGTATCTTGCACCGGGGCCAGGTAGTCGGAGGGGGGGTGTCCCGGTGCCATGTGCCTGTGCATTGCACGTGGCGTAGCAGTGAAATGCTCCTCTGCCTCCTCCGCCGGAGCATACGGGTCAAAGATGTCCGAGTTGACAAAGGCACACGTGGGGGAAGTTGCCACAGGAACAGTTCAATGAAAAGCGAAACCAGCTATTCATCACTCAAAAGGTTCAGCATATGGTCCATGAGCTGCATCGGTGTGTGCTCGCTGAGCCCATTAAAGTCCAGTAGCCAGCACCCGCTCGCGCCAGGACAGTCCATGCACACACAGCAGGTGCTCCTTCAATGCTCCGTATTTGTCCTGAGCTGGTGGAGAGGTGATACCACCTAGGACGCTGTCCTGCTGTTCAGCGCTGAGATGACATGCCAGAACCTCTTCTCATTGTCTGTGATGCCGCGAAGACTGAACTGCGCTTCGGCCTGTGCAACCCACGCCTCAGGCACCGACTCGCTGTACTCTGGCAGTTTAAGTGTGGTGTTCTCTGCCACACTTAACCATTGGATCTGCAGTCCTGGAGACTGCAGGTCCAATGTCATGGTCACCAGTGTAGCACCAGGAAAGAGGAGTCGGAGGCGGAGTGTCCGGGCCAACAACTGAAAACATTTATTTCCCTGTCCAACATTGACGTTACACTAACAACATGAACATGTGAACTCAAGAGAGTGATGATGAGAAAACTGAGGAGAGAGAGAGAGCGCCCTAATAGGTACCGGGCGGAACCCAGAACACACATAAGGTTGCTAGGTGAATTATGTCCTTAATACTGCCTCAATATATTATTAACCAATATGAATAGTAAGGTATTTTGAGTAGATCGCATGGCACCAGACTGCACCATGGTGCAGACACCAACTGGCAGCGTGTCTGCCGGCGGACACCAACTGGTGATATTATTATTATAACTCTGTTGTACTTGACTCTATGTTCAGATGATGTAGTTGTATGTGTTTTGGTCTGCATGCAATATGTGTAGAGCCATGGATCAGAATTATGGTCTTAAGAGGTGGATTAAGTCGGGTAGGGTATCACTGCAAGCCCAGGTCTGAAATGCACGGGCCACCACTGCCTGAACACCACCCAAACACCCCCTGACTACCATCCGAACAGTTTCCAAACACCAACTGAATGCCATCTGAACATTTCCTGAATGCTTCCTGAACAACTCCTGGATGTCACCTATATGCCTAATCAGACATCACACAACGAAACACGTCATGCCTCCTTAACACCTCATGAACACCTCCCAAACACCTCCTGAACACTTCCTGACCATTTGCTACATGCTACCTGAACGCTACCTGAACTCCTCAGTAATACCGATGCCTCCATTTGTGATTCTCCTCCAGTTCATCCTCTGATCACTCACCGTGACGCTTCCACACACACTCACCTATTTACATTGTGATGATAAGCTCGTTAGCGCCAGCGCCGATCGCTATCGCCCTCGGCCACCGTTCCCACGGCACTCATTTGTCCTGTGTGAGATATCAGCAATCACCATTTTAAATGAGCGAAGGTGATATGAAATGCTAATTCAGCAGCCGGGATCAATACGGTTCACCCGGGGGAGATGGGAAAGCACAGCGCATGCTCCACCTGGCCACCATCGCCCTTGAGCACTCGCTTAAAGATGGATCCTGATTGGCCAGGACAGTGACTTTTCTGAGTTAGTAGAAAGAAAAGGACACAGAAACCATTTTCTGACTGAGTTTTCACAACATTGAAAAAGATATAGGACCTGAACATATCACAAGCCTGTGATCAGACCTGGGTCTATTCCGGCAGTTTCCAGCTCATTATGTACTATGTTACAAAGATTCACCATTTACCATATCACTTGTTTCCAGCAACTTCCGTCGGTTTCCAGCTCATTCTGGAAACTGTGGAAAACTGTCATGAACCAATGCACACTGGAAACCACAGAAAACCACTGGAAACTGCTGTAAAAAAACCCTGAAAACCACCAAGAACTACTGGAAACCTCTGTGAAATGTGCCGTTCAGTATTTTCCAGCAGTTTCCAGTGTTTTCCAGCAGTTTCCCATTGGGTTGAATGCTCCGAAAGGGAAGTGAAGCCTCTTCTCCTGTTGTCGTTGACTCCCAGGGCTGAAGACACTCCAGAGCTGAGTGTTTATGAAGAGGCTTCCCTTCACTGATAATAATGGTAATTACAGAGCTCATTTGAACGCATCTCCATTTCCAATTACAGGGTTGATTACAGGAAGGACGCGCTGACGTTTCCAGTGCTGATATTCAGACAAACCCTCAGCCTGATCAGTGTTCTTTGATTCCAATTACCCTGCTGTTTAATTCCATGAGCCGTTGGCATTCGACCTCTGTGACCTCCTCAATAACGACATCGTCTTTCTGAGGTAAAGGTGGATGAAGCGTGACATCGCTCATCGCTGCACAAACGGTTTGACTTTGATGGCGACGAATACTTTTTCTCATAAACAGTCAAAGTCAAAGCGATAAAACTGGCGGAAACAGTCAGAGGAGGATGTGATAGACGCGCTAACAGGTGTGTATTCTGACCTTTGACCCCATTCTATGCTCAGATTTTCTTTCTGCTTTGAGAGCATTAAGAAAAAGACTCAACATCCACTGTATTTGCATAATTTCATCTGTAATTATTTCCCTCACTTGCCGTCTCCATTGTTGCCTTCAGGCCCCACTCAGACGTAGCCCGAGGTGAACCAGTGGTTTACTGATGGATGCTGTTAATCCTTTGAGCGACAGCTTTCAACTCAGTCACATTAAAACAGCTATTAACGCCCAGTGTTCATAGAAACTGAGAGACTCACTGCATTTCCATACAAATGCATGAGGAAAAGATGGAAAGAGTATACAAGAGTCCCCCAGGAGGGTTCATAAACTCCCTCTCACTCCAGTTTTAGTGCATTTGAGGAGATAACAGAGGCTCTGGTGACAGATCACTACAGTAGACATTCAATAACGCAGGCAAAAGAAGAAAGACTCGCAGGATTTATTCAACACTGCAGTTAAAGGACATGTCTTAGCAATGTTAATAATAGAAGACAGAAACAAACGGACCTGGTGAATGGACACTGCAGTCCAGTCTGATCCCACGTGACACCACGGCTTAAACCTTTCCACCAATCAGATCCATCAACTGGGTGGGTGGGGCAAAACAACTGGTAGGTAACAGAATTAATGAAAGTCCCACCCACAAGGATGAGTTGAGCTTTCACCGTGTCGCTGTGAAGATGAAGAAGGTATCAAAGATAGTGATTAACACAAAGTAGAAATGCATCCTGGGAAACAAAAACACACTAAGGTGACACAGTTACAAGGCTTTGACCGTCTGTGAACTGTCAATAACGGGATCCCAACTGTTGGTCTTATGGTTTTTGTTACTCTGATTTGTCTGTTAATAGTTGTAGAACTAGGATGTGTTATGGTCTGTATATGTTGGACGATGACATTATGGACAATGAGAGAACATATTTATCAAACAGATGAATGAATATGCGGAATTTATGAAAGAGAGGAAGCAAGAAAACTGTCTGGGAGGAAGCAACTAAATACATGTAGAAATAACATCGAAATGAAACAACGAACAATTTATGGTAAAGATACAATAAAGCAAATATATTATAGAAAATACATGCGAGAAAAACAGGAAAAGATGCAGAAAACTGAGACTGTGTGTAGTAAAACAGCCAAATTAGTCTGAACTCACTCAACCGGAACACTTTGGATGATTAAATTGGTTGATTAAAAATGAATCAACTCCGCACAATGGAATTAGGATTAAATTTTTGTATTTCAACGCTTGTCCTGAATAATGCGGGACTGATGAAGGCTTTTCAGCTCTGAAAAAAATGAAAACGATGAGTTCAAGTGAAAAGATGGTGTTGTAGTTAGAAATCCTCAAAAGGGAGAAAAGATCTTTCGGCGGATTCAAGAAGAAACCCCAGAGAAACGCAGGTTTATGATCACAAACCTCCTCGTTTCTACTAAATCAGATGAAAAACCTGCCGTATGAGCCAGTCCATTACGCCAAGGGTTTTGATCATTTCATTCCCACTGAAGTTTCTGCTAAAAATCACAAAATGACATTTTTTGTAATTTGGACCTGTTGAAATGTTTATAACTTTAATTCTTTGATCATGACTTAATTACATTAACGTTTAGTTTATTATTGTTGTTTTCACACAGAACATTTGAGAATTTTGCAGTATTTTTTGTGTAATAGTATTAGCATTAGTGTTTTGGAGTATTTTAATAATATATTTAATTTTTTTCAGGATTTCTTTTCAGAATAATTTTAGTATTTGCTCAACAAAGTTCTATATAATAACAATATAATAAAAACCTAACACAAACATAAAATATTATAAGTTTACTTTTTTAGTATTTTCATCCTTTTCGTATCATAACTTTATTTTCACAATAAAAGACTTTTCACAAAATATTTTGACACTTTTTCGAGAAATATTTAAACTATAATACAGATTCTCAAAAATTTAAATTTAGTTTTGTTACCCATAGTATTTTCAATTTACTTTTTAAAAAAGATTTATGCCATTTTTTATATTTTTCTTTTTCTTCTAGAATCTTAAAATATTGCAAAGCTTTTCCCGTTTTTCTACATAATATTACAACTTTTATTCTCTTCAACTATGAGTTTCTTTTCCCTAAAATATTATGCTTTTAGTTTCGTAATATTTTCACGTTTTTTTGTGGTCATTTATGGACTTAATTTCTCTGTTTTCACTTTCATCTTACTGTAAATTTTTTAAATGTATTTCTTTAAACAGAAAATCTGTTCCTATATCAGATTATCATTATATTTCTTTTTTCAGTACGTCTTTAACACTCCTTTCATTTAATGTTGTGATGCTTATAAGGACCAGCTGGTAAAAAACATCCTCATGGAGACTACATTTCATTTCCTTCAGGCCTGAATATATGCATTCATTTTGATCATTTAGGTCTAATTTGGTGACATAATGTGACTCTAATCCTGTTGAATTTGTAAAACACTTTCCGTCTGTGGTTGGAAATCGCAACTGCTCCGGGGATTTTAACAATCTATAATCATTTGTACAAACTGAATGCTGTGGAAAACTGGAATGATGTGTGGCTAATTGACTGTGACTAATGAAGCCCTGAGTTTACAGCAAGAAAATAAAAATTAAGACTGTTACATCAAGACTCTAATGCTTTAACATGTACTTTAGAGATGCAGTCCATTCACACACAGTAATCATCATCTTATCACACTATATCTGACTTTAACCGTAACTTCCTTCACTAAATGATATGATGAATCAATAAATATCACATATACAATCAGTATGGATGCAGTGGTAAAGGTTATCCACAGCTCAATTTGTATTGTGGCTCATTAGTCACGGTTCACAGTACGGCTCAGACCCAAAGGCCGACTGGAGCCGGATCCACCTGACCAGATGAGGATGGAGCCTATGAGTGGGACAATGTGGGACATCAATGCATGGAAACACTTAAGGAAAAACTAAATCATACATTTGCCCCTTTATCTTATAATATTTATATGGTTTGACATCAAGTCAAATCTGAAATTTCCTTGAGTGGGAGAAATAAAGGTATACCTAACCTAATCTATGTTGATTCAATATCACATTAACAACTGTTGTGGAATTTTTAAGGATGGAAACACAAGTGAGACTCCTTTCAAAATAATCCAGGTGTTTATTACTGTACAGAAATAAGAGAATGAGCATTT
>JAPTHA010060982.1:6089-21918 GCA_029814585.1 Gymnapogon annona | reverse complement strand
AGTCCCGATGACGCCTGAGGACTGGTGATGCTGAGCCTGGGGAGGTGAAGATGATGATGATGATGATGAAGATGATGATGAGTTCTTTGTTCTTTTTCTCTTCTCATATTTGGGAGGAGTTTTTTTGTCTATATGTCAGATGCCCTTCCTGACACAACCCTCGTATTGATCTGTTCTTGGGACACAGTGAGACATTGTAGCTACAGTTGTAGCAGCAGCGTGAAGGGTCTTTACCCCCACTGGACGCTCATCCCAGGAATCGAACCCGGGACCCCTATGAACCAGCCCGGTGCCTTAACAACTGAGATATACAGACGCTATATGAAAATAATAATAATAATAACAATAATAATAATAATAGTGATGATGTTTTGATCCCATCCAGAGCACTGATCAGTTCTATGTGTTTAATGAGTCAGGGTTAGGGTTAATGTTAGGGTTAGGGTTAATGTTTAGGGTTAGGGTTAATGTTAGGGTCAGGGTTAAGGTTAATGTTAGGGTCAGGGTTAATGTTAGGGTGTTTAAGGGTTAGGATGGAATAATTTAATGTGATGATAATATGTGTGTGTGTTTGTGTGTGTTCTATTGTGTTAATGATGAGACTGTCAACATTAGCTCAAATGTGTCAGTGTTTGACTGTGGATCTGCTGCCACCGTGTGGCCTTAGTCAGTAGTGCAGGAATAACCCTGACCCTAACCCTTAACCCTAACCCTAAACCTAACCCTGGCCATAACCCTAAACCTGACCCTAACCCTGACCCTCTCTGTCACAAACAGGTTGTTCAAATCCGCTTGATGAGCTTCCGTTTTACAGGTTTCTGAACACAACGTGGTGTGTTCAGGTGCAGCGGTTCCATGGTGTAATGGTTAGCACTCTGGACTCTGAATCCAGCGATCCGAGTTCAAATCTCGGTGGAACCTGCTTTTAACCCCCTGCGAACTCAGAACCCGGTTCCACATCAGTAATCGGTCATTTCGTATCGATCTGTCGCGCGGACGAACTCTGGTACCGTCGAAGCACAACGGGAACACGGACAGAACAAGAAAATACCTCCGCCTTCACCGTCAGCGATTTACTTCCGCTTGTCCCTGAACGCATTATTTTGTGACGATCACGAGAGCTCCAACACCGGATTATTTTCATGTTTCATCTTAGTAAAATGTAAATTCTTCCAGTAGTCGGAAATACAAATATATATGATTTACTGAAATTATTTTTCTAGCAAAATATTGTTGACTCAAAATTATTTAGAAAAAAAACCCACTTACAGTTCCAAAAATACTGTACACTGTACAGCATACTGAAATGACACTGAAGATTTAAAGAAAATAACTTGAAATTAATCAAAACAATTAAATTATAGCATTATATTAACTTCATATCATTATATTCTTTTATTTATCTGTTCTGGTTCTCCTCTGTTTATTTCTTATTTACTATATTTACTGTATTATTGCATTAGTGATTGCAGTGTATATTTTAAAGATTCTTCAATAAATCTAGTTTTTTAAAACAAAGCTTGGCGCGCTTACATCGTACAGGTCTTTGAACTCAATAAAAAATATATACAAATATATATGATTTACTGTAATTATTATTCTGACAAACTAATATTTTGCTAGAATAATATTACATATTCTATTATTATAGTTATTATAGTTATTTTATATGTAATATTTACTCAAAATTATTTAGGAAAAAAAACCCTCCTCTTACAATTTCAAAAATGCTGGAAGCATATTGGAATAGCCTTGAAGATTTAAAAAAAAAAACAAGAAATTCATCAAATCAATTAAATTATAGTATGATTTTAACTTCATTTAAAGGTTTTTCAACAAAACTTCAAATTAAAAAAATAGCTTGGCGCTCTTCCATTTTACAGGTCTGTGAACTCAACATGGTGAGTTCATGTGCAGAGGTTTCAAGGCCTTAATGGGTAATGCCTGAACCGAAACTACAAGCTATGGGAATGGCAATGAATTATTTTTTTAAAGTAAACTATAAATTAATCAAAACAATGAAATTATACCATGATTTTAATTTCAGTTTTTAATCAGACCCATGAGTGTTGTTGGTTGGTTCTTAAATTTATATCTGATTTACTGTAGTATTATTATTGGGTGAATTGTATGTCCATCAACTCAACATGGTGGGTTCAGGCGCAGCGGTTCCATGGTGTAATGGTTAGCACTCTGGACTCTGAATCCAGCGATCCGAGTTCAAATCTCGGTGGAACCTGCTTTTCACTCCCTGCGAACTCAGAACCCAGTTCCACATCAGTGAACGTCTATTTAATTTGGAGGTCAGAGGTCATTTCATTTGGAACTGTGACCGCGGACGACCACTGGATCGCACCATGTAAAACGCCGCCGGACACATTGGTTTCCTTCCTCCTGTCCCTGAATGCATCACATGTGTAATGGCCGCGAGGCCCAGACACGAACAGCAGGTTCTTAAAATCTTAAAAATCTTTGATTGTATTTGCGATCGATTTTCCTTTTTTTACCCTGGATATATTTCTTCCTTTAATTTATGACACTTTATTTACTTGTTTTATTGTTTTGTTCATATTTGCATTATTATTTTATTTTCTATAGTTCTTCTGCTCTTCGTGCACTTATCACTTCATCAATAAAGTTGTAAAAAAAAAAAGAAAAAGAACGGCGGGTTGACACTGCGCAACACTCTTGCGCATACCCGGAAGTACACGAGTCCCGTCATGAACGACCGAAGCTGTAGGAAAACGGAGAACGTTGGAGTTTGTGAGAATGAGAAACGAGTTAAAGTCTCTCAGCGCCACCGTGTGAGTCACGGGCCGAAATAAAAACGAATTTTAAACGTAGAAGGCATTGATTTCCGACTGAAATGTGATTTTTGAAGAGCAAAAGACTCATACGAAGTAACGCAAAACAAACGTAAGATCGTTAAATGTTGTTGCACAATCTGTTGTTTTCTTTATATTTTTATATGAGTTAATATGTCTTGTGTGTGTGTCTTGTGAGTGTGTATTGTGTGTGCATTAAAACCACATTTACTCACAGTGTCTCCCACGAGCTCCATCCACGTGTACTTTCATACAACTCTATACTTTATACACAGTAGAGCCATGTACTTTGGGTCAGTGTTAGTGTTATGGTCATGGTCAGTGTTAGTGTTAGGGTCAGTGTCAGTGTTATGGTCAGTGTCAGTGTTAGTGTTAGAGTCATGGTCAGTGTTAGTGTTAGGGTCAGTGTCAGTGTTATGGTCAGTGTTAGTGTTAGGGTCAGTGTTATGGTCAGTCAGTGTTAGGGTCAGTGTTGTGGTTAGTGTTAGGGTCAGTCTTAGTGTTATAGTCAGTGTTATGGTCAGTGTTAGTGTTAGGGTCAGTGTTATGGTCAGTGTTAGTGTTAGGGTCAGTGTTATGGTCATGGTCAGTGTTAGTGTTAGGGTCAGTGTCAGTGTTAGTGTTATGGTCATAGTGTTAGGGTCAGTGTTAGTGTTATAGTCAGTGTTAGGGTCAGTGTTGTGGTCAGTGTTAGTGTTAGTGCGCCCTGATGCAGCGTCATCAGGAGGCATGGAGTCAACTTTCATAACGTAGATGATACACAGTTGTACATCTCTATGTCTCCTGATGACACGAGGCCAATGGACGCTCTTTTTAACTGCATTTTAGATATTAAATCCTGGATGTCAGAAAACTTTCTCCAGCTTAACCAGGACAAAACTGAGATTTTAGTCATCGGTCCTGAGTCCCAGAGAGAGAAACTTTTACCAAAAATTACAGTCTCTGTCTTTTAATCTTCTTCTCAAGTAAGAAACCTGGGTGTGATTTTTGACTCTGAGCTGATTTTTATTCCTCACATTAAAAACATTTACAAAGATAGGTTTTAACATTCAAAAAACATTGCCAGAGTCCGCCCAATTCTCTCTCAGTCCAACACAGAGACGCTAATGCATGTTTTTATCACCAGTCGTATTAACTATCGCAACGCCCTGCTCTCTGGTCTTTCCCAGAAGACTACCTCTAGCCTGCAACTTTTACAAAATTCATCAGCACGTGTTCTGACAAAGACCAGAGAGAATGAGCACATTACTCCGGTTTTAAAATCACTGCTTTGGCTCCCCGTTCGTTTCAGAATTGATTTTAAGGTTCTTTTAACGGTTTATAAATGTTTTTATGGTCTTGGCCTTTCTTATTTAACTGAACTTGTACCTTACGTACCCTCGCGGCCCCTGCGCTCCTCAGGCAGAGGTCTCCTCGTCATTCCAAAAGCCAGGAGGACACAAACCCACAGTGACGCGGCTTTTCAGTTTTATGGTCCACATCTGGAACAGTCTGTCGGACGACCTCAGGGCCACAGAGAGGGTTCATGTTTTTTAAAAACAGGCTCAAGACCTACTTATTTAATGTAGCTTGTACTTAGTTTTAGTTATTTTATCATTTTTATGTATACATGTTTTTATTTTTTATTTTTTAGACCGGTTATTTATTAATATTCTTTGCTTTTACCTTAATGCTGCTGTTTATTAGTTTTACTTATTTTATTCACATTTTAGGTACTCCAGTGTTCCTGCCTCTGTACCCAGCCTGGTAAATATTGTAACAACTGACAACAAATGAATACTATTCTCTGTTTTTGCATTTTTATTATTATTTTTTTCATTCACTTATTTTTAATTTCTCTGTTTGCACAAAGGTGGGGGATTTGGGTGGGAATTTTTTTATTATGTAAAGCGCTCTGTGATGCACTTGCCTGCATGAAAAGTGCTCTATAAGTAAAGTTTGACTTTATTTTATTTAGTGTCAGTGTTAGTGTTATGGCCAGCGTTAGTGTCAGTGTCAGTGTTAGGGTCAGTGTCAGTGTTAGTGTCAGTGCCGGTGTCAGTGTTATGGTCAGTGTCAGTATTAGTGTCAGTGTTAGGGTTGTGTGTGTTGGTGAGGTTGTGTCCTAATCCTCCTGTTGTCGTGTCAGGACTGGATTAACATGTTCTATCCTCACACACACACTCACTGTGAGTGAGGAAGAGCAGCAGTGAAGACCAGTACAGACCTGAATCCAGGTCGTGTAGTGGTTGTGTATTTATTGTGTTAGTGTTTGTGTAGTTATTGTGTTAGTGGTTAGTTAGTGGTTGTGTATTTATTGTGTTAGTGGTTGTGTAGTGGTTATGTTAGTGTTTGTGTTGTGGTTGTGTAGTTATTGTTTTAGTGGTTGAGTTAGTGGTTGTGTAGTTGTGTTAGTGGTTGTGTAGTGGTTATGTTAGTGTTTGTGTAGTGGTTGTGTAGTTATTGTGTTAGTGGTTGAGTTAGTGTTTTTGTAGTGATTGTGTAGTTATTGTGTTAGTGGTTGTGTAGTGGTTGTGTTAGTGGTTGTGTAGTTATTGTGTTAGTGGTTGTGTATTGGTTGTGTTAGTATTTGTGTAGTGGTTGTGTAGTTATTGTGTTAGTGCTTGTGGTGTGATCACTGACAGTAATAAGTGTGTGTGTGGTTCATTCAGTGGGTTCATATTCATATTAAATCGTGATTATGGCTCTGATGAAGTCTGGATGGATGTGGAGACAGAGTGAGTACTGTATACACACACATATACACACATATACACACACACATACACATATATACACACACATACACATATACACACACATACATACACGTATATATACACACACATACACATCATGTATACACACACAGACACATCATATATACACACATACATACACACACATATCATATATACACACACATACACATCATATCAGTGGCGGCGGTGCATTTCCGACCTGGGCCAGTAGTGATGTCCTACTGACTTAATCCACCTCTAATCTAATATCTAATGAAATCTAGTATCTAATAAACACTAATAAAGGTATCTAATACACATAGATACACACACACACACATATACACACATCCATACACATGTATACACACACATACACATCATATATACATACATACACAGATACACACATACGCAAACATACATACACATATATACACACGCATACACATATACATGCAAACATACATACTGTACATATATATATACACACGCATACACATCATATACATACACATATACACATACGCATATATACATAAATGCATACACAAATATACACACATATATAAACACATATACATATATACACATATATACATACATACACATATATACACACATACATACACATATACACACATACACACACATACTCAGTGTATGTAAAGTACACACACTTCTATGAGTCTACTGAGTACAACATAAAGTACAACATATATACATACGTACATATATAGACACATACATACATATATATACACACACACACATATACATATATATATATATATATATATATATATATATATACACACATAGATATATGATGGTGATGTGTTCACAGTCATGAGTGTGTCAACTTCAGATGCTGGACGTCCCACCAGTGACCGCTGGATCCATGGGTTGAGGGTTGACTTCATCATAGACCTGCAGTAATAGCGTGTGTGTTTCAGCGTCCGTCCTGAGGGTTAGGGTTAGGGTTAGGGTTAGGTCCTGATTGATGCTGGTGTGTTTCAGCGTCCGTCCTGAGGGTTAGGGTTAGGGTTAGGGTTAGGTCCTGATTGATGCTGGTGTGTTTCAGCGTCCGTCCTGAGGCGCTGGACGTTGAACTGGTGTGACCTGTGGGTCGACGGGAGCCTCTGCTTCTACAAGACGGAGCGAAGGCGGGAGTTGCAGCATCGAATCAGCCTCAAGACGGCGTGTGTGGACGTCAGGACGGGGCTGGAATGTGGAGGTACTGGTAACCCTGACCCTAACCCTAACCCTCAATGCATCTCAGCCCATTCATACTTCACTGTCATATTTGAACAAAGAGTGTTAGAAAAACACAGTCAAACCAGTCCAGACCAGGACAGGGTCAGGGTTAGTGCTGGTGTCCTGGTGGACCATGACCTGAACACTGAAGCTTTACTATCTACAGCGGGGTCTGTCGGGTATGTGTAGTGGTTGTGTAGTGGGGTCTATAGGGTATCTACAGTGGGGTCTATAGGGTATCTACAGTGGGGTCTATAGGGTATCTACAGTGGGTCTATAGGGTATCTACAGTGGGGTCTATAGGGTATCTACAGTGGGGTCTATAGGGTATCTACAGTGGGTCTATAGGGTATCTACAGTGGGGTCTATAGGGTATCTACAGTGGAGTAGATTGGGTCAGGGTTAGGTTCTGGTTTAGGTTCAGGGTTTGGGTCAGGGTTAGGTTCAGGGTTTGGGTCAGTGTGATTGTAAAGGTTAATGTACCTCTTGAAGGTTTTGACTCTGTTCCTGTGACACAGATGTGACTCCACCAGAGTCCAACCCCAGAGAGAACCTGATCGTGGTCCAACTCAGAGACGGATCCACCATCAACTTATGTGCCAACAGTGAGGACGAGTCTATGTAGGTGGTCTAAGTAGGTGGTCTATGTACAGTAGGTGGTCTCAGTCAGTAGTCTATATACAGTAGGTGATCCATATACAGTAGGTAGTCTAAGTCGGGAGTCTGTGTACAGTAGGTGGTCTCAGTAGGTCTCCTCCAATCACACGTGCCCTCCATCTGCTGTTCAACATGTTCTCAGTTCTGTCCTTTGTCTTTCAGAGCCTGGAAACTGACTCTCATGGAAACCAGAAGGACCCCCGTAAGTACTCCTAGGCCCTAACCCTCGACCCTAACCCTCACAGAGATCAGAAGGACCCCTGTGAGTACTCCTATAGATTCTACCCTAGACCCTAACCCTCATGGAGATAAGGAGGACCCCATGAGTATTCTAGGATCCTAGCCCTAAGCCCGTGTCTACTCCGGGACCCTAACCCTGTGAGTAGTCCAGGACCATAACCCGAACCCTATGAACACTCCGGGTTCTGCTCATTGTCAGTGACACTTGAATGTGTTGATCCAGGTGTTCACATACGACCCATACGAGGACTACCAACACGTCCCCATGGGGAGCTACCGCAGTGTCTACATCACACCTGGAGCTAGACCAGGTATGACATCATCATGACACACCCTCTCCATCACACCTGGAGCTAGACCCACCGTCACTAATGTACACTAATGTAACCTAACCCTAATGTAACATAACCATTTCAATAACGTTGACCCTAACCCTAACACTGGGTTAGGGTCGGGTACATTCAGGTCGTTTTGAATCGTTCGTCAAGTCTTGATGAAGTTCTATGAAGTGCATTTAACAAATATGTTGCATGACTTGTCTGTCAATCATGTGTCTGTCTGTCAATCATCTGAGTGGATTTGGACAGACTATTACAGTGCACTTAGCTCTGCTGGTGCCTTGTTAACTGAGTGCAGTTAACATGTCCCTTCAGTTACTAAACACTGAAGTTGTAAAGCAGTCGGTGACGTCTCCAGATCTTCCAAATACCCACAATCCTTTGTGTTCCAGGTACCCAGCAGGTGGTGTTCCACAGGGATGCATACGATGACCTGGCTGAGAGTGTGCTTCTGGGTTTGGTGGCCGGTGTGACTGCCGGCGTGGCCATGAGGTCCTTCCTCTGGATGCCCTTCTTCTTCTGCTGACCTAACCTTAACCTTAACCCTAACCCTAACCTTAACCCTGACACTAACCCTAACTCTGACCCCACAGACGCTCCAATAGAAGGCCTCCATTTGTTGCGTAGACGTCCTGCTGCTTAATGGAATTACTGTCTATTGACTCGCGTTCATGTTTACATTTCATTATCACTGACAGTAAACTCTTCAAACACAGCGTCTGGTCATGTGATCCTGTCGTTTATTGGACTACATTGGTCACATGGTCCTCTGGAGTCTCTAAGTCCAGACTTATGTGGACCACTTCATAGTCCTGGTTCTTGTTTCACATCCTTTGGTTTTCCTGCATCGCAAACTGCTAACAACACACCGGTCAACGGTCAGACACACTGACATACTACACACAGTCAGTTTCATCTTTTGTCTAATGTACAATGTTTTTTCTTTGGGTGTTTAAGAATCATTCCAATCCTTCTACGAGCTTCCTAAGAGGATAACTGCATCCAGGACAGAAGGAATGGTACAGAAGTGTCAAAAGATGAGAAGTGGCGTTTGATGATGGGAAATAATTCCCAAACCCTAGTGACAAAAAAAAGGGTCTGTGGGTTGGTAAAATATTTACAGATGATTGTCATGAGTGGATGGTGAAACACACAGACTTTGTTTTTCTAGAATTATAAAAACATTTTTATGTTTTGGATTTTTTATTAAGACAATATTAGTTACAGTGTGGGTCTTTGGGCAAGACCCTTCACGCTACTGCCTACTGTAGCCACCAGGGGCCGTGTGTCTCAATGTGCCGGTTAAAGCCCGGCTGTATCAGGAAGGGCATCCGGCATAAAAACTCCTGCCAAATCAAATAAGCGAATTGGATTCACTGTGGCGACCCCGGAAGAGAAAAAGCTGAAAGGATTCATGGCCACGTGTAGTGGTACTCATCAGTCAGTACACATAACGCTGGAACCAACTCATGAGGAACAAAAATGAAATAGAACAATATTATCTGTGCACTTCTTCATCCGATGAAGAAAAGAACAACAAGTGGATTCACAGACCAGTCCGTCCAGGTCCAGCTGAAGTCGTAGATGTAGTTCTAGATGTACTTGTAGGTGTAGATGCAGTTCTAGACACAGTTCTAGTTGTAGGTGTAGATGTAGTTCTAGACGTAGGTGTAGATGTAGTTCTAAATGTAGGTGTAGATTCAGTTCCATGTGTAGGTGCAGATGTAGTTCTAGGTGTAAGTGTAGATGCAGTTCCATGTGTAGATGCAGTTCTAGATGTAGGTGTAGATGTAGTTCTAGATGTAGATGTTCTAGACGTAGGTGTAGATGTAGTTCTGGGTGCAGATGTAGTTCTAGGTCATTCATCCATTGGGTCGGTGGTCGTTGCACCTTTAACTCACACCGTTGCGCGTCAGTCTTAGTCCTGGTGCATTTGGTCGTAGATCAGGTGGAGGTTCTCACATTGGGTGGAGGTTCTCAGAGTGGGCGGGGGTTTTTCCCTCCGTGTCTACTGGTCCTTACTGTGACCTTTGACCTTCCCCTCTGCTCGGAGCTTGCAGATGAGGTCTCGGGGACCCTTCCCCATCAGAGCAGACGGGTGTCGGTAGGACCCCCCCAGGCGGTCCCACAGGGTGAAGTACTGGCCATAGTTGTAGTCGAAGAACAGGTGGTGGTCGGTGTGGTGGGCGGAGCCGTTGATGACGGTGCTCAGGGCCGAGGGCACGCGGTAGTCGCCGTCGTGGATGGAGATGGTCCAGATGTTGACGAAGACGTAGAGCGCCAGGTACAGAACCTTGTGCAGCGGGAAGAGGAACGGGTACACGTGGTACGGGAGACCCTGAAGGAAACCGTCCACCGGGTGGAAGGCGTGGCTGGCGAACGGCGACGGGATCTTCCAGACGTGGTGGGGTTTATGGAACACCTGCAGACACCACACACAACTACTGACCCCGCCTCACCACAGACCACACCCCCTACAGCTGTATTAGACCACACCCCCACACACTCACACACTGACCCTCACACACACACACACACACCTTGTAAATGCGCTTGTGATGCAGGAATCTGTGAATCCAGTAGATGCACATGTCGGTGAAGAAGAGGAAGGACACCATACTGAGGAAGAGTCCAGACCACCCTGAAAACACAAAAAACACACACACACACACACATTAGTAAAGAAGAGGAAGGACACCATAGTGAGGAAGAGTCCAGACCACCCTGAAAACACCGGTCAACAGGTGTGCGTGTGTGTGTGTGTGTACCCAGGGGGGAGTCGTTGACGTTGTCGTACAGTCGACTGTACCCTCGGACTTCAGCAAAGAACAGCGCCACCGTGGGAACGCTGATACACGGAAGAGACGTCAGCGCATACGTGATCTCCCTCCGAACCTGATTCTACGACCAATGAGAACACACCGTTACAAACCATGTGACGACACTGATGATGTAACACACACTGTGTCGTGACTGTTGATGACGTAACACATTCAGTAACGTGACTGGTTAGGGTCAGGCCGGAGGTACTGGTGTTCTAGGGACTAACCTGTAGGAAGTGTGGGTGTTCCATCAGACTGTGGTCGAACACGCAGTAGTAACTGAGCGCGCCCAGACCCAGGTAGAGAAGCGCCGCCCCCAGGTTGGTGAGAACCAGGAGACTGAGGATCTGTCGCAGAACACCATCTTCAGACCACGAGGACGGGTACACGTAGGGCGTTAGAACGTAATGGTCCGCCACGTCTAGAACCAGATCCATGACCACACCTGCACACACTGAACGCCAGCAGAGAACGTTTATGACAGAACACACAAAACTTTAATGACTGAACACAGAGAACGTTAATGACTCAACACAGAGAACGTTAATGACTCAACACAGAGAACGTTAATGACCAGAAGAAACACAGAACGTTAATGACTGAACACACAGAACGTCACAGAGGGATCAGGAGACACTGATCAGCTGATCAGTGTCTCCTGATCCAACAGGTTTTATTACTAATAGACGGTGTTTAATCACTGAAGGCATTTGTTTAACATAATTCTTCAGGTAAAACAAAGATAAAGGACAGAGAGAGAGAGAGTGTGTGTGTGTGTGTGTGTATGTGTGTCTCCAGATGTCTTTGATGTGTTGAATGAACCAATGGATGCGTTGAGTGTCTTGAAAAAACTGTGCATTTGGAACCAGAATAAAGCTCTGCAAAAGTATCAGACCAGGATCAATAAATACTAGGCATAGACTGATCCACACATACAGTCACCTCTACTATAAATACTAGGTATAGACTGATCCACACATACAGTCACCTCCACTATAAATACTAGGTATAGACTGATCCACACATACAGTCACCTCTACTATAAATACTAGGTATAGACTGATCCACAGATGGAGTCAACACATTGGTTTAGCTCCATATACCCCAGCAGGGCTTGTAGGACTTAAAACAGAGAACATGTGACATATGTGAACACAAACATGCACACATTGGACGCATTGATCCGCACATGCACATATACATGTACATATACTTGTGTGTGTGTGTGTGTATTTATACATATATATGTGTGTGTGTCGATGTTCTTACCGGTACTCGGACATATATATACTTGCACACAGACATGTGTATATACATATATATATGTGTGTGTGTGTGTATATATATATATATACATATATATGTGTGTGTCGATGTTCTTACCGGTACTCGGACATGAAACCTGGAACTCGTCGCTTGTCCTCCGGAACAGCAGCAGTGGGACGAGCTCCAACACTAAAGGTAAGCACTAACCAATCACAACGGACCCACGGATGACGTTGGTGTGACGTAAACCAATAGGCGCGCCATTCGTCCTTCACGCGGGTCTGTTGTGGTTTGTGATTGGACAAGAGTCGAATCTGCTCATGGAAGAGGATGGTGGTCAAAAAAGAAGTGGAAAAAAGAAGAGAAAACTGGACCGATGTGGATTTATATAAAAAAACCCCACAACAACAAACAAATTCTGTTGTTTAACATTCATACATTTACTGGACAGTAAAAAAAAATACACAACAAAGTACAAAGAGCAACAAAGTTCAAGTATTTATGTATCAAAAGTCAAACCAACAGCTGGACGTATGTATCCAAACAACTCTGAAGAATAATAACAACAACAACAACAACAATAATGATGATAATAATAATAGTAATAATGATAATAATAACAATAATATTATCATCAAAAATAATATAGAATAATTATAATAATACTAATAATAATCCTTATTACAGTCATGATAACAATAATAACAATAATAATAATGATAATAATAGTAATAATGATGCTACTCCAACTAATACTAATAAAAATTATAATTATTATTATAGTAATAATGATAATAATAACAATAATATTATAAAAAATAATATAATTATTATAATAATAGTACAAATCATCATTATATAGTATTAATAATAGTAATTATTATTCCGCTCTGACCTGGTCATGTGCCGTTGTGTCCTTTGGCAAGACACTCCACTCACCTTGACTCTAGTGTTGCTGCACTGGTGTATGAATGTGTGAAGGATGAAGCAGGTTCAGAGAAAGAGTCAGAGTAGGGATAGTAATAATATAATAATAGAAACTTAATTAATGTAACATTACATGTTATATGTGTGTGTACATGTTATATGTGTGAGTACATCCAGTACATGTTATATGTGTGTGTACATTTTGTGTGTGTATATCCAGTACATGCTATATGTGTGTGTACATGTTATATGTGTGAGTACAACCAGTACATGTCATATGTGTGTGTACATCCAGTACATGTTATGTGTGTGTACATGTTACATGTGTGTGTACATCCAGTACATGTTATGTGTGTGTACATGTTACATGTTTGTGTACATCCAGTACATGTTGTATGTGTGTGTACATTTTATATGTGTGTGTACATCCAGTACATGTTATGTGTGTGTACATGTTACATGTGTGTGTACATCCAGTACATGTTGTATGTGTGTGTACATTTTATATGTGTGTGTACATCCAGTACATGTTATGTGTGTGTACATGTTACATGTGTGTGTACATCCAGTACATGTTGTATGTGTTTGTACATGTTATATGTGTGAGTACAACCAGTACATGTCATATGTGTGTGTACATCTAGTACAAGTTATATGTGTGTGTTCATCAGTTTATGGTTAAAAAATGTGAACAATCTTCATCCAAGTCTTTCATTTACCTCCTCCTTCCACAAGGAGTCACTGTGGATCCACTCAACACCATTAAAACTGTTACACATATACACACTACTGTATATATGCACACACACACAAATAAAGAAATAAATATGTATATATATATACACACACACTCAGTATATACACACAGACATATATATATACAGAAAAATATACGTATAGCATTAATATACTGTATGATTAAATACATTAAATATACTATGAGGTTATACACATAAATACATCAAATATACAGGTAAATGTTCATTGGATTGTGATTGAATGTGAAGTTGATCGAGAGTGAAACCAGCAGGTGATGAGGATCCTGGGGTATTGATGATCGATTGCTGTGAATATTGATCTGTTTCCAGCTGTTATTGACGCAGGCTGATCACTGTATTGATGAAGGACTTCTGCAGACGTCGATGTGACTTTATTCATGCGTTCATAAGTGGATGCATGATTTGCAATTGTTTGATCTCAAGTGATTGTCTTTGATAATCAAGGGGGAAAAAACACACACAATACGACACCGATTACTTTCGGACATTAATATCTTTTACTTTTTTTTTTTTTATTAAGACAAGAACTCTTGGTTGTTTTTTTGTAAAAATGTCTATTTATGAACCAATACAAAATGTGTATGTGACTGTGGATCTCCTTTAATACACATGAACATTTCCCAAAAAACAGCAGAGACAAAAAAAAAAAGAAAATTCAACCCAAAAACAAAGAAACAAAAGTTTTTTTTTCTTTTGGAAGTTTCCCAAGGTGTTGAACTGACAGTAGTAAAGCCACAACAAGTTGATTTTTTTTTTGTTTTTTCTGTTTCCTGTCTCATTCCATTGACTCGTATGTGACCGGTGTCGACACAAAGCAATATTCAACACATGTTACAGTAAGAAAATACACAAACATGTACAACATAGATGCAACATATCTCGTCACTTTTGCTCGTGGGGATTGAAAAGAATCCGCTGCACTTGATTGGGTGAGGATGCCTTTGTACCTGCTTTGATGTCACCAATGGGCGGGGCCTAAACTTTGCAATCTACCTGAGATGCAGTCACATAGGTCGGCAACGCATGAACCTGAGACAGGACGCTAGCAAATAATTCAACATCACCATTCGACCAAAGGTGGACTCGACTGAGCAGTTGAAGCCGTTCACCGTTTTGCTCAAATTCAACGACCGCAAACGTACGACCTTCGACCCATTCCACCGAGGGGTTTCTGTAGGTGTCTGTTGAATGTTTTGGAACTTTGGGTTGAGCCAAACTGTGCTCCTGTCGTTCCCAAAACCACCAAAGACAAAGAGCCAGAGCTGGGACGCGTCAGGGAGAAGACCGACTTGCATTTGTGTCTTTTCAGTCGTTCTGATTGGATGGAAGCTGCAACGTCACTGAAGCCCAAATATAAACCACAACAACTCAGACACCAGACTGTAAAACACTACCCCCCCTCCCCTCCACATAACAAACACAATACAGTGTCATCAACATACAGGGTGAACTTAGTGGTAATTCCTTCGTGGGTTCAGAGATTATTAAATCAATTCCAAATTGAACAAAAAGATGCAACTTTTGGAGAGTTGGACATGTCTTTGATGTTTGTCCTCATCAACCCCCCCTCACCCCCTCCATGCACACACTACCATGCCTAAGGAAACGTTATGATATGTCATCAGCTCCCGTCCAGTCCATCTGACGTCTCCCTAAATTTAGTTCAGAGCAAAGGTTGTTTGATGTTGAGCAAGGGAAATGGAAAAAATTGACCCACAACCTCGACATGGAAAACAGATGTGTGTTCATGTGTTCATATGCTCATGTGTTCATGCATGACCATGAGATATTAAAGCTATCGTACTGGTGCTGTGATCCAATCAAATGAATTAACATGGCAACAAAGTATTGAATGCAGCGTCTGTCGTTCATTAAGTGTGTTCACACAGAGTGCCAGCGTTGTCCATAGTTGGAGGGTCTTCATCGGACTCTTTCCTTTTTTGGTTGGTTTTCCACTGGGGAGAGCGGACCAAAGGGGGGGGGGCAGCAGGGGGGGCA
>JAPTHA010057857.1:0-22026 GCA_029814585.1 Gymnapogon annona | reverse complement strand
CCCCCGTCACACTCACCCCCCACCCCCTCTGAAATGTTGCCACCAGGAGAAGGAGGGGATCCAGTGGGAGGCCAGAGATGAACTGTCTGAGGCTGAAGCGGAAGACGAGGAAGACAGGAGGGATGAAGGTGTGGAGGAGGAAGATGACCACCACATTGAGTTCTGCCGCGTTTGTAAAGATGGAGGGGAGCTTCTCTGCTGTGACACCTGCCCCTCCTCCTACCACATCCACTGCCTCAACCCTCCCCTCCCTGAAATCCCCAATGGAGAGTGGATCTGCCCCCGCTGCAAGGTGAGCACTGGGTACTGGTGCAGACGAGTCTGTGCTCATGATAGAGCTCACACCTTATATCTTATACAAATTTGAACTTCAGATTGAAAGACTTTATCGCCTTTTCTGGATAAGTTTACATACCTTCAATTTCACTTAATGGATTTGCACAAAAATTTTACTCTTCATAAAAACAGAATTTCATCGAAATACATCCTGGCTGCAGTTTTCCTTTTCCAATTTTGTAACCATCTGCTCTGCTGATTCAACCGCATAGATTAACATTTTTAATACTGTTTAATTGTTTGAATAATGTTAACTATAATGCAACTTTTAACATTATATCTAATGCTGCATCAGGTTGTCGAATGTTCCTTCAAACTCCTCCAAATCAGGCGTTCCTATTACAGGACACAGCATTTTGTAGAAATAAAGCCCCAACTGAAAGTGCAGTAACAGTATATGTCACATTATGTCAGGGCAGTGTGATCAGTTGTATATTACACTCTCTTACTTGAACTGGTCAAGGCAACTGCATCAATTACGAAAGACGTTGTCGAAATGGTAATGTAGAAACAAGCGCGAAACGATTAAGCTGTGGAGCAAAACCAAAACAAAAGCCATGGGAAAACTCATGGCAGTAGGTTATAGTGTAATACCACAGATGGCCACTAGATGCTGGACTCCCCTTAAAGTCCATCAAACTCCTTTTATACTAATACTAAGTCAATAATTACAATACTCCAAAAAGTGTTGCACTGGTTGTTCAATAAAGTAGCTATGATATATTTAGGGTGCTTGAAATCACATGTTCAGGGCTTCAGTTTATTGAGTAAAATGTCTTGTGGTTAAGTCGCACTAAGACAACCATTAAATGACAGTTATTCACCCATCACACTCCATGCTCCTCTATCTCCACTCAGCTGTTGAAATATGACCACTTCTGATTCTAAAACACCAACATGGCAATGATCAAAACATAAAACGCATTACTGACATTACTGTCAGTCCAATGTGATCACTGACTTTCATCTGGCTGTCTCTGAGCATGACCAGACAGACCTAACCAGAATATTGTTTTCTTCTATAATTTTGAAGAGCACAAAATCGTAGGTGTGAAACTGATCTTTTCTTTCAAAAGTTGTTTCTAATGACCCTAATTTGTAATGTTTCTTGTAATGTAATTGTTCTTCCTTTTTCTTTCCTTGCAGTGTCCAGCAATGAAGGGCAAAGTCCAGAAGGTTATAACCTGGCGCTGGGGGGAGCCACCTGCACCCACGCCTGTCCCTAGGCCTGCTGACCTGCCTGCTGATGCTCCTGATCCCCCTCCTCTTGCAGGACGTAGGGAGAGGGAGTTCTTTGTCAAATGGTGCAATATGTCTTACTGGCACTGCTCCTGGGTGCTGGAGCTTCAGGTATACGACAGTCTTTAGAACATGTACATCCACCTGTAGCTGAGATTGTTTTCGCTGCCTGTCAGCCATTGTGGGACAGTTTTACACACACACATGCACATCATGGACAAACCCAGCACTCCAGTATATTTAAACCACTGTTCCTTTACTTTCATGTCACTGTTCAGTTGGAGCTGAACTGCCAGGTGATGTTTCGTAACTACCAGAGGAAGACTGACATGGACGAACCGCCGCCTGTTGATTTTGGAGGTGAAGGGGATGATGACAAGAGCACCAAACGGAAGAACAAAGATCCTCTGTTTGTTCACATGGAAGAGGAGTTTTACCGCTATGGAGTGAAGATGGAGTGGCTGATGATCCATCGTGTCCTCAACCATAGGTAGTGCACAATTATAGTCTAAAACGCAATTCCCTTATAAAAAGAGAACAATTCTTAGGGAAGAGGCTAATCCAATCAAGTATTGGTATCAGCTTCCAATAAAAACATGAGATTTCCGATCTATGAGCCATATCTTTACTTTAACATTGGCCCCTGAAATGACTCTATAAGTCATTCCCTGCCTGCTGTGTCAAATTACTCAAGCAAATTAATCAAGTAGTTAATAGGATAATTTTCTATAGAGAGATCGTGCATGATTTTAACTTATCATTTTAGTGTTGATAAGAAGAACAACGTCCACTACCTGATCAAGTGGAGAGATCTGCCTTATGACCAGTCAACCTGGGAGAGTGAAGACATGGACATTCCAGAATATGACCCTTACAAACAAACCTACTGGAATCACAGGTTGGCAAAGGCGACCCAAAGTGTCAGATAATTGTTTTCTAACATCTCATGTTGTTAAAGTTTGTTTTGTGCATTTATTTCTGTTAGAGAGCTGATGATGGGTGAGGAGGGCAGACCTGGCAAGAAACTAAAAAAGCCAGTTAAAGTGAAGAAAGCAGAGCGGCCACCTGCAAATCCAGTTGTAGATGTAAGTGTTTGGAATTCTTCTTAAAGATGCAACCTAGGGGTTCATACACCACGGGTCCTGTCATTGCAGTTCTTGTGTTGGATAAATGGGTTGTTATTATAACTAGGATAGTAAAATCAGACTAAATCAGGGCAGATGTGGAATGAACCTGTTTCCTTTTTTCTTTCAGCCCACCATTAAGTTTGATCGGCAGCCTGAGTACCTGGACACCACAGGAGGCACTCTGCATCCGTACCAGCTGGAGGGCTTGAATTGGCTGCGGTTTTCTTGGGCTCAGGCTACCGACACTATCCTGGCTGATGAGATGGGGTTAGGCAAGACTGTCCAGACTGCTGTTTTCCTCTACTCATTGTACAAAGAGGTATGGGCAAATGTATTGTCCTGTAAGTTTCCCCCGATATCCTGTTATTTAAATAACAAACTACATTTTAAGAAAATGTAAATATGTCTCCTCCATTTTCCATGCTCTGTCTGATCTTCTTTTCTTCAGTCATTTATTTTGTGTAGGGTTTCAGATATTTTAAACTCTGAACTCTCTTCATTAAAATCAATGGATTTCAAGTCCCTAAAGTGCAAGTAGAGAGCTGTTTAGTACATACCCGCTAATCCTGATTTCACCTTTGTCTCTGTCAGGGTCACTCTAAAGGTCCCTTTCTGGTTAGCGCTCCGCTCTCCACCATCATTAACTGGGAGAGAGAGTTTGAGATGTGGGCCCCTGACATGTACGTGGTGACCTATGTAGGGGACAAAGACAGCAGGGCCATCATCAGAGAGAACGAGTTCTCTTTTGAGGGAAATGCCATCAGAGGTGGAAAGAAGGCATCTAAAATGAAGGTGAGGGCAACTGAAAACAACAAGTACAAAAACGGTGGCAAAACATTTCTATTCATTTGATGTTGCTTTTATACATGTCTTTTGCCTGTTGTTCTTTTATTATATCGAATTACAGAAGTAGCGTTAACATTTAAGAGTATGAATGGTACAGGATTGAAACTGGAAATATACACCACAGCCACTTCAGTTATGTATTTGCTTCTTTGTTTTTCTTATTTTTCTCTTCCCATGTGAATAACAGAAAGACTCACCGGTCAAGTTCCATGTCCTTCTGACGTCCTATGAGTTGATTACCATTGATCAAGCTGTTCTGGGTTCAATTGAATGGGCTTGTCTGGTTGTGGATGAGGCACACAGACTCAAAAACAACCAGTCCAAGGTGAGAACCAAAAATACTTTGTGTAATTGTTTGTTTTCTGTTTGTACAGTGGTGGCATGTTTAGAAAATCTTAAAAAATCTGAATTCTCAAGGAAAGTGTTACGCACCGTTAAAGTAGGGCCCATATGACAGTAACACTTAATCTAAAGTAATTTAACCTTTTTAAAATCTGTTTGGCAAAGTGCGTTTGCTCTTTTGTAACAGGTTTGAAACCAGTTTCTCAAAGTGTGGATTTATGTAATTGTCTGTTTGTTGCAAAATTGTCTCAAACGTTCAGTTTATGAGCCTGGTACCTGATAACACACTGGATTACATGTTTGTAAAATATAATGCCTCTGTGTGTCTTTCTATTGGACTCAGTGCACTAAATTGACTGATTTTCCTCTTTTCAGTTCTTCCGGGTGTTGAACAACTACCCGCTGCAACACAAGCTGCTGCTGACTGGCACCCCGCTACAGAACAACCTGGAGGAGCTTTTCCACTTGCTTAACTTCCTCACCCCAGAGAGATTCAAGTCAGTGGCCTCAGCACATGTTGCTGCATTTCATACACAGTGTAGACATTCATGTTGACCCTGTGTATATTTACTTTTCTTTTTTCTCTGCAGTAACCTGGAAGGGTTCCTGGAGGAGTTTGCCGACATTGCCAAAGAGGACCAGATCAAGAAGCTCCATGACATGCTGGGACCACACATGCTCAGGAGGCTGAAGGCTGATGTCTTCAAACACATGCCGTCCAAGACTGAGCTCATTGTGAGAGTTGAGCTTAGCCCCATGCAGAAGTAAGTACGAGAAGGTGAACCACATACCACTCAGGATTAAACCTACACTATATAGATTGGGAATTTTCTCATGTATTTTTAATGCTCTCTATATTATTTTTTGTATTCTCAACCAGGAAATACTACAAGTTCATCCTCACACGAAATTTTGAGGCTCTGAACACTCGAGGAGGAGGAAACCAAGTCTCTCTCCTCAACGTGGTGATGGATCTCAAAAAGTGCTGCAATCATCCCTACCTCTTTCCTGCAGCTGCAACAGTACGATCAACATCCTTGTCACACAATTTCTAGTTGTGGCGTTGTATTGAATCTTGATTTATAGCAGTCGTTTCATTCCAATTGTTTCTCTAACTCCAGGAGGCACCCAAACTTCCAAATGGCATGTATGAAGGCACTTCCCTGACCAAAGCCTCAGGGAAGCTGATGCTGCTTCAGAAAATGATGAAGAAACTAAAGGAGGGCGGCCACAGGGTTCTGGTCTTCTCTCAAATGACCAAAATGCTGGATCTGCTGGAGGATTTCCTGGAAAATGAGGGATACAAATATGAGAGAATTGATGGAGGAGTCACTGGTAATATGAGACAGGAGGCCATCGATCGCTTTAACGGTGAGACGTGAACTCAAACAACCAGCCAGTCTGTTTGTTTGTCCAGAGTCTCAGGGCTCGGGCAGGATCTGCTTCCCGTGTGCTAAACTCGTGATACATTCTTCTTGCCAACAGCTCCTGGTGCACCTCAGTTTGCTTTCCTCCTCTCCACCAGAGCCGGCGGTTTGGGAATTAATCTGGCCTCTGCTGACACTGTCATCATATATGACTCTGACTGGAACCCGCACAATGACATCCAGGTATGCATAGCCTCGTCTCAGCCACTGTCAGTGTTTTTGTTTGTGAAGATGATAGGAAGCAATAGTTTGT
This sequence comes from Gymnapogon annona, assembly GCA_029814585.1. Taxonomy (NCBI): domain Eukaryota; kingdom Metazoa; phylum Chordata; class Actinopteri; order Kurtiformes; family Apogonidae; genus Gymnapogon; species Gymnapogon annona. The sequence goes on along the minus strand of JAPTHA010057857.1, from coordinate 16,456 downwards.
TTCCCTATTTGTGTTCCTCCTCTAGGCTTTCAGCAGAGCTCACCGTATTGGTCAGAACAGGAAGGTGATGATCTATCGCTTCGTTACCAAGGCGTCTGTAGAGGAGAGAATCACACAGGTGAGTGTAAAGAAACACTGTTAGACCACTCATATGAGAGTGGAGGCACAGGTGGTACATCCATACTCCATTAATTATTAAATGCTATCATAGACGCCACGTTCCAACACAAATGTTGTAACTGTCAAGTACATTTCAGCAAATGAAAGACTCAACACTCCACACAGCGCCTTTGCTTCACATTGTAAAGCGATTGTTGTCTGAGTCTGATATATAACACTTTTGAAAATGAGCAAAATAAACATAGTTACAATATAAATAACAACACATTATAACAAATAACATTTGCTTCCTTTAGTTGTTTTATAATGAGGAAGCATTCACAACATCATCTGCTCAATGCTTGACACTTCTTCACCGTCTCACCTCAACCAGGTGGCAAAGAAGAAGATGATGCTCACTCATCTGGTGGTCCGACCTGGCCTCGGCTCCAAGACAGGTTCCATGTCAAAGCAGGAGCTCGATGACATCCTGAAGTTTGGTACCGAAGAGCTGTTCAAGGATGAAGTTGGAGAAGGTGTGTAATCTACCTTCAATCCCATTTTATCTGAGGTTAATTATACTTGCCTTCACAACGTAATTTTGCAATAGCCATGACTATAGTTTTTTATTCAAGTATTATAAACAGGAGTGTGTAGATCAAGTAAAATGTGGCAATATCTGAAAACAGAGATACTTGACAAACTGAAGTGTAAGAACGGCTTCACCTTTGGATGTAGTGTCAGTGGACAGCACTTTGACTGAGTTTGTGTTTCCTGTTCTTTCATTTCACTTGTGCTGCTGTCAGGAGACAACAAAGAGGATGACAGCAGTGTGATCCATTACGATGACCAGGCCATTGAGCGTCTGTTAGACAGGAACCAGGATGCCACAGACGACACAGAGCTCCAGAGCATGAATGAGTACCTGAGCTCCTTCAAAGTGGCCCAGTATGTGGTCAAAGATGAAGACGATGAGGTATGAGAGTGAAAACATGACTTTGGCTCTTCTCACATTCTCACTATGGCGACTAATGAAGAACCCACTCTTGTTTTTGCCGAGAAGGAGGAGGTAGAGAGGGAGGTGATTAAACAGGAGGAGAGTGTAGACCCAGACTATTGGGAGAAGCTGCTCCGCCACCACTACGAGCAGCAGCAGGAAGATCTCGCTCGCAATCTGGGCAAAGGCAAAAGGACTCGAAAACCGGTCAATTACAACGACGGTTCCCAGGAGGACCGAGGTATAAGACAGGGTACAGAACAATATATAATGCAACCTCTTCTTCTGTGTGTGCTGTGCTGTGTTGTGCTGTTGGTCGTGTTGTGTCAGTGTTATGTGCTAGATAATCTGTGTGCATGGCATGAACTGTTAGTGACTTGTGTTTAGCTATAGACACTGGATGTTGCTGTCTTGCTTTAGTTTGTGTTTAGGTGTAAAGGATCATATAAACAAGTCTAAGTAGAATAATTTATTTGTTTCAGTATTCATGATGCTAAAATTGTTTCAGTTGAATTTCTACAAGTTATTTTCTATGTAGAGTGAACCTGTTTCTCTTAAGTGTCAAACTTTCTGTATCAGTGATGACTGCTGACAGTAATGCATTCTTAGAGATTCTACTGTCTATACTTTATCTTTTCTGTCAATTCATTGAAGAGCACAGTTCTTTTCATTTCATTTTTAACGTATGTCTGTCTGTGCTTCCTTTAGACTGGCAGGAAGATCAATCTGATAACCAGTCTGATTACTCGGTGGCCTCAGAGGAGGGAGATGAAGACTTTGATGAACGGACTGAAGGTAAGGCCAACTGTTGTAGTACTGTTAGTGTGTGAGAGCTTTCGCACTAAGAAAAACTGTCAGGGTTATAAGCAGGATAATCATTTATTACACGGTTTTAAATTAGTCAAGAAAATAGGTTTAATTTTAAGACTTAGATCCCTAGAGACCTACTCGATTGGACTAATTACACATAAAATTTCCACTGTTATCCACCAATAACTTCAAACATGTTGTAAATGATCCTTAAAATGTATCTATAATCAAACGGTCCCTCCAGAAAAACGCGATTGCATAATCAAAGCACATTGTGTCGGTGTCCGCAGCAGATGACATGACAGAAAATATGCAGGGCTTGCATGATTTTATAATCCCCACGTTTCCACAAAAGTTTAAATTATTGCATTGTAACTTGACACAGGTAGTGATGTGTGACATCAATACATATATCATTGTGCAGTTCATTGTGCTGCCATAGACTAGTTTTGAAAAAATGTAAATGTAACATCAGCTGGAGTATAACATGACATAACTATGCTGTGATTTTTGTGAATTTAAGGTGTTAAATTTGAACAAAGATGCCTTAAACAGTTAAAAATTTGGCTTCTCAAACACAAGCCGGTACTGTCATTGAAAACATCAAGGAAAACTTGGATGTATGTCATCTACTACATAATGAGGCAAAAGAATAAATGACAAAAGGACAGTAAAAAAAAGAAGCAGGAACAGGAAATTTAATAAACAACTTCTCCATGAGCGATCTTTGTGCGCCTTTAAAAGGGTTATATTTATTTGAGCTGTGAGGAATTAAGTTTTTATTGAATGTCATAGCCTTTTCAAACAGTTACACTTTGGTACAAATATACTGATTTGGTAATTCAATTAGGGATGCATTCAATTGTATTTAGGAATATTTTGTAAGCTTTGTATTTTGTTTGATTTAATTGTCACTCAGTTACTTTAGATTTCATTAAAAAGCTTTACCACAACATTGCTTTCTATTTTAATTGAAGTTTCCAGAAGAAGCACTTAATGTACAAAGTGTTGTGAGACTCAGAGGAGATATAGCCTCAGCTCTATTTTGGTTTGTTGCAATGAATTGTATACGAGTAAAATCTTTAGGATGATACAAGCGCAAAATATCATAGAGCAAAACACTGCCTTTGGCAGTTCTTTTTCATATTCTCTATGTTCAGTGTGTTGCCTGGAATATGGTTCAGCTCTTATAGTCATGTCTTGTTTCTCCTAGCCAACGCTCGTAGACCAAACCGCAAAGGGCTGAGGAATGACCGGGACAAACCTCTGCCACCGCTCTTAGCCAGGGTGGGCGGTAACATCGAGGTACACGCATAACGTGGACACTATTACTTTGCCTCCAGAACTTGTTTTGTGATGTTTTGCGTCTTATTTTTAAACTTTGTAACCTCTTGGATTAATTTAATAGGTGTTGGGCTTCAACGCGCGGCAGAGGAAAGCTTTCTTAAATGCAGTGATGCGATATGGGATGCCTCCTCAGGACGCCTTCACCAACCAGTGGCTGGTCAGGGACCTCAGAGGAAAGTCTGAGAAAGAATTCAAGTGAGTGGTATTAAATAGAAGAGGTCGTTCTTGATAATTAATCTCAATATTTGTATGACCTCTAAAGGGACAAAATAATAAAATGTCAAAGGCATAGTAAATTGGAAGTATGATTTAAAGCAGGTCCTATATGTACAGCTAATATCTACGTACAGCTGAGCTGTCTTAAAATCCTGTTGTCCTTATTGTTTTATTAGTGTTGACATGTTATACAGCATATACACAGCATTTATCAGCACTTTTCCTTCACACATGTGCATAGGGCTTATGTGTCCCTGTTCATGCGTCACCTTTGTGAGCCTGGAGCCGATGGCGCTGAAACCTTCGCAGACGGCGTCCCACGTGAGGGATTGTCAAGGCAGCATGTGCTCACTCGCATCGGTGTGATGTCACTCATAAGGAAAAAAGTGAGTTTTACAGCAACTGGGAGATCTGTGGGCCAAGCTCTCATTTATTTTGACAACCTCTAATATTTTATGACTCTTTGTTGAACAGGTGCAGGAATTTGAGCATGTGAACGGTCAGTGGTCCATGCCATGGATGGCGGAGCTGGAGGAGAACAAAAGAGCGGCGGCTTTGGCTGCAGGTGAAGATCCAAAGACTCCGTCATCCGGGACTCCTGCAGACACGCAACCCAACACACCTGTCCCAGGTACACACAAACACTTTATTCTAAGTCCCGTATGATTTTGTTTGTTTTTGCTCTAAAAATTGCCATGAATATTTTGTTGAAATCATAGTTTTAGAAATTTCAAATCTAGGACCATGTTACTTCAAGATCTATTTTATAGAAACCTACAACTGAAAGCACCACAGATACATTATGCTGCAACATTACCTGCAGCATAATGTATCTGGGAAAATTACATGTCTAATTCCTCTTGATGTCTGCACCACATGCTTCAACACAGTGTTAAAGCAAGTCGTCATTTTAACATATAGGCCTGAGTTAGAACTCCAAAATGGTGGAAACTGTTTCTTTACTACAGTGTAGTATTTTTGTTTGAAATTTGAGATCAATGGTAGTTCCTTTGCTCCCATTCCAGTCTATTCCTAGACGCCCTCTTGTGGATACAAGCATAAACATAGACACTACACAACCCTCGTTCAGCTGAATAATTGAATGAGACTTTAGTTAAGTCATAGTAAACATACCAAATAAGTCTTTGCATCCCATATGTGTATAATGTTGTACATGCTTTGACTTTTTGCAGAGGATCTCTCTAAGTCTGAGGACAAAGAAGATGTGAAGAAGGAGGGAGAAGAAGGCAAAGGAGTCAAAAAGATGGACGATCCAGAGGTACATTCATGTGCTCTTTTTGTTTTTTCTTCTGAGTTGAACTAAAGGCGTTTGACTCTACAGCCTTGGGATTGAATTATAAATCATTTTTATTTTAATTTAAAGCCGATTACCTGTGCTTTAGATAATTGAAATCCCAGACGAGTCCGAAAAATCCCCCGTCAATGAAAGGAAAGAAGGTGAAGCAGACCTTGCTGGAGGGAAGGAGGAGAAGGAGACAGGTGCAGATGAAGCCAAGGACAAAGAAGCCGATGATTTGAACAAAGACGATAAGTCAGCAGAAACAGCGGAAACTCCTGCAGAGGTCAAGGGTGAAGAGGGCAAGGTGGATTCGGAGGATTCGAAAGGTGACTTTTTTTTTTTTAATTTCTTTTTGGTGTTTTCAAAAAGATGTCCTGTCTGTATCGCAATGATTTTCATTTTCTGTTTTAGCAGAAGATGGCAAAGAGGAGAAGATGGATACCAGTTCATCTACAGAGGAGAAAAAAGGTACTGCAAATTAAGTTTATGTTCATGTCTACATAAGCACTGTGTAGTTTTTATTATGTGAAGAGCGCTGACATATTTACATTTGTTGTTTCCTCACAGAGCAAAAAGATGAGAAGGACGGCGTGAAAACTGAGGAGACTGGCAAACTGCAGAATGGAGAGAACACCAAAGAAGGAGCAATAGTGCCGATGGTTAATGTCAGTGAAGAGAAGAAGAAAGCTACCAAGCAGAGGTTCATGTTCAACATCGCCGACGGAGGATTCACAGGTGGACAAACGCACATGCGTACAAACAAGTCTTTCTCTCTACGGTGTCTGTGTCGTGACCTTTTTGCCTTTGTATTTTCCAGAGCTTCACTCTTTATGGCAGAATGAAGAGAGGGCAGCGACCGTTACCAAGAAGACCTTTGAGATTTGGCACCGTCGCCATGACTACTGGCTCCTGGCTGGCATCATACAGTATCCTCTCACACTGACTCATTTTAGACAGATACTGTTAATTCCTCATGGATGACTGAGGGTTTTTCATCACGTTACTGCATTATACTTAAGGACTGAAAGCTGCACAGACCGGCTTCATTTATCAGTAGATTTTGGGGGGGGGCATTTGGTTTTATAGACTTATGTAGGGGTTTATGGGGTTCAAGATTATCTTGTGTGAAGTCTAGTCTATATGAATTCTGAATATAATGGCATCAGTATGTGGCTCAGGACCCTTTTATCTGGAGAATTCGACCCTGTCTTGATTATTTTGAACTGCTTCACATGTTGTTGTTGCACTTGACCTCATTGTCTCTCAGACATGGCTATGCTCGGTGGCAGGATGTGCAGAACGACGTTAGGTTCGCCATTCTCAATGAACCCTTCAAAGGAGAGATGAGCAGAGGAAACTTCCTGGAGATCAAGAACAAGTTTTTGGCTCGGAGGTTTAAGGTAATATGAGAGTGTGTTTTCTGGTGTGGGGTTGTTCTCTCTGTTGTGTCTCGCCAGGGACTCTTCATCATGCTTTCTTTGCATTTCACAGTTATTAGAGCAGGCATTGGTGATAGAGGAGCAGTTGCGCAGAGCAGCCTACCTGAATATGACAGAGGACCCTGCTCATCCCTCCATGGCTCTCAACACACGCTTCAGTGAAGTAGAATGTCTGGCTGAGTCCCATCAGCACCTCAGCAAGGAGTCCATGTCTGGAAACAAACCTGCCAACGCAGTACTGCATAAAGGTAAGACAAGCAGAACAGACTGGTAATACTCCATAACAACTTATGGAAGACACCTGATGAATTGACCTTAAATATTTTTGACAAATATTTTAAATGACAGAAGTAACATGTAAGAATCACATCTTAATATTTAACTTGAATAAGTTCCCATGGTTACTTTGGTAACAAGAAGCCAAATGATGCTTTCAGAGGGCACACTTCCCTCACTGCAGTGTATTGTTGCTAGGCAACTGCACACTCATTTGCTGTTACTGTTATGGTAGCTAACAGCTAGACAATATAACACAAGATTAAAGATAAACAATTTCTGTTAAAACACATAATAGTTTTTTTTAATCTCATGAAAATTGTTTCTACTTTTTTCCATTTTACAGAACCAACTGTTCCCAAAATGTTTCATAATATAAGGAATTGCCCAGTGGGATGGATATATATATATCTTATACAATATCTTATACATACATTCATTTAATAGTTAATAGTAATTAATCTGAAATATAATAGTTCTTAAACTTTTCAGAGTTGGGACTCATGGCTCATGTTGTGCTCCAGTTCTCAAACAGCTTGAAGAACTGCTGAGTGACATGAAGGCTGATGTCACACGTCTCCCAGCAACCATCGCCAGGATACCCCCTGTTGCCGTGCGTCTCCAAATGTCCGAAAGGAACATCCTGAGCCGATTAGCAAGCCGTGGGCCAGACGTCACCACTCAGAGCCAGTCGCAGACACCGCAGCAGATGCAGGTGCCACGCTGACCGATGGAGGCACCATGGCCTCAGCCCATCGTCATGTAGCAGATGACCCCTCACCCCCAACTACCATGTACAGCACAGTCTGGTCAGTCCTCGCTCTACACCCACAACCATCCTCAGACTCAGAAGAGCATCTGCCGTGCTGCTGGATTAAAAGACTGGAAACTGTGGACGTGTGACAGGAGCCGATGAAGGAATCACTTGTTTTTCTGCTGCCGTCTAGAAACTGTTCTTTCTGTTCCACTGGCATTCAGATCTAACTCCTCTAACCTGAACACTGACGTCATGAGTTGAACTGCGGGGCGGGTCTTCCACTGTCTCGTTCCCGTCTTTACAGCAGGGTCAAATGTGTATAATTCTATGTACCATGAAGCTTAAAGAAGCTAGACACGAGAAAAAGCAGCATGTTTGGGGTTTACTGGTGCTTTGTAGTAATTTTTGGATTAAAAATTGAATTCAAGGGATTTTATTGTGCTCATTTAGGAAATTGTGAAATTTTCAACTGTTCATTTCTGTCATTCAGTGTTTATGTCCTCACCTGTAAATGTGGGTGGAGAAGAGACTGTGTGTGTGTGTGGTTGTTTTCCAGTGTGTGTGTAAAAGAACACAGGGCATATAGATGTGCGTCTCTACTGCAGAAAAAATGCCCCTGACACTGAGAGACTGTTACTGTCACTTTTCTACCTGTCAGTTGGACTTATTAATACCTCTTCCTGCGTCCATCCTCCCTGGTTTATCAGTTGAGATCTGTCAGTGCCCTCCCTCCCCCCAAAAACAAAACAAAAAAACACCTTGACATTCCTCACTACGCCACAGATTTCCTTCGTGGAAACTCTCCTGTGTTTGCAGAAAATGAACCATTTCTCCATGGCTGTTAGGTGCACGGGAAGATTTTGACAACGATGGCAATCTTAAGTTTATTTAATTTCTTACTGTCTGTTATATTATTTGACATTATTGTAATTATTATCACCTTGTTTTTATCATTGCTGTTTGTTTTTATGGACCACAATAAAAGGTTGACAGTTCTTCAGTGGTTTTTTACTTTCTATATATTTTTTTATTTTTAAATGTGTGTGTGTCTTGTGTATTCATGTTTAAATGAAAATACATGTTTGTACCTATCCACACAGACACTGGCTCGTGATAGTGTAGTTTTGTAGCTCAGGGCAGTGGTTACAATGGGGCTAAACAATGGTGATATAAAGACGTTTTTAGAATCAAAATAATAAAAATAATTAGAGCAGGGTTGTCAAACTCGGAGGCCAAATTTGGGTGAAGTGGGCGAGGCCAATGCAGTGGCATGACCAGTGGCTGTGGCTCAGTTCACAATGGGTTGTCCATTGGCTGAAGGGTTGTCGGTTTGAATCCTGGCTCTGTCAAAGTGTCCTTGAGCAAGACACTGAACCCTAAAATTGCTCTCAGTGGAGCCTGGCAGCGCCTTGCATGGCAGCAGCCGCCGTTGGTACAGGCATAGTTTGGTTGTAATGATGTAAGGTGTAAAGACGATAAAGGATACTAGTCAACTCAAGTCAATTTTATTTATAAAGCACATTTAAAAACAACAGATGTTGACCAAAGTGCTGTACAGAATTGAAAACTGTTATACAGATACGAATAAAGTAAAAAGAAATAAAAAGAAACAAATACCAAAAAGACGAAACTCAGTCCAGTTTGAAAGCCAAAGAATGTAATACTAATAGTATTACATAATATTAAAATGTTTACATCTACCAACTGTTCTTTAAAACTGTTAACAAATTTAACAATATCCATTCATACATTCATCTTCCAAACGGGCTTTATATACTTTATACATCTACATCAAAACTTACAGATTACAGTGGAATACACAAAACATTTAGTAACAGGTAGAATGTTGATAATGTCAAGTTAAGATTTGTCCAGGTCATTCATGTTTCTGTGAAAGGGTACTTTACAGTAATGGTGCTGTGCCAGGTTAGAGACAACTGATTCTTAGAACAGGTGAATACCACTGCGCTGGTTACAACTTTGGAAAGTAACTGGAACGCAAAAAAAAAACTGCCGTAAACACAATGACGCTTTGCATACAAGCCTGAAAAACACAAGGAGAAATTTACATGGACGCAAATGTTGACCTGTTGAAGAGGTGTGTTACATCAGAAGAAACACGCAGAGAAGGCTGTGAGAGGGAGAGCAGCGAAGAAGGAGACAGGAACAGGCATATTTTCTCTTGTAGATAGTTGGGTAAGTAAGAAAATTGGAGTAAATTGCAGGGTGGGAGGATCAACCCGGCTCGCAGTGAAGCCTGATATCTGATCATGAAACAAAGTTAGGGGCTGAACAAGAACGAGGTCGGGTCTCAGTGAAGAACTGGGAGAACGCTGGAAAAGACCCAAGGTGGAGTGTGCAGTGGTGAAGGTGTCACCTGACTCTTAAGTGTGTGCGGAGGTGAAGAGGCTGCATCATCTGCATACAACAACACTGACAGGACACTGAATTCTGCTCTTCACTTTTGAACACACTCGCTGTACACCATGTCTTGTGGGTAAGTTTATTGCTCTCTATATTTTTTTTCCCTGACGTTTGTCAACTGTTGTATTTTTTACCCCAGTGTTTATCTGTTGTCATTGTTAGTGTTACTCTATATCAGGGGCGTCAAACTCATTTTAGTTCAGGGGCCAAATTCAGCCTAATCTGGTCAGACGTGGGCCAGACGAGTACAATAATAACAACAGAATTACAAATCAATAATGTCAAGTCCAAACTGACTTCATATGATGAACATGTTTACGTCTACAAACTGTCCTTTAAAACAACGTGAATAACATTAACTTCAACATTATTGAAACAAAATAAGTGTAATTTTAACACTTTGTAATTTATACGTATACATTACAACTTACAGATCAGAGTGGATCTACAAACACACAAAATATTTAGTAACAGAATATTTATCAAATTACACCTAACTCTCTTCAGGCATTTCAGGTTCTTTATATTTGGATTATTTATGTTTTTTTTTTTTTGGTGAAGCGATATTTTGTTTTAGGACAAAAACTGGAAAAATTACAGAAAATATTTACATTTCCACAGAAAAATTTGTAGCAGCCAGTATTTATGGGTCATTATGGAAATGTTTATTATGGAATGTTGTTCTCAGTCTCTCCGCTGAACCGCTGAATAAATATCTTAGGCGTAATATTTGCATTTCACAATTGTCCCGGCTGGATATCTCAGTTGGTAAGGCACCGGGCTGGTGCATAGGGGACCTGGGTTCAATTCCCGGTATGAGTGTCCACTGGGTTGTGTCAGGAAGGGCATTCCACGTAAATACTCCTGCTAAATCAAATATGCAAATTGGATTCGCTGTGACGACCTTGGAAGGGACAAAAACAAAAGAAATCATCATCATCAATATTTTTCTATTTCACAAATTCATCCCGGGGGCCGGATTGGAACCTTTGGCGGGCCGCATTTGGTCCCCGGGCCGCATGTTTGACACCCCTGCTCTTCATCTTCTTCTTCATCTCTACAACCGCGATCTTTGTGACACTTAAAAAAAGAAATCTCACATTTTGTTGAAATCGTAAGGTGTGTGTAGGCACCGACACAGATTTGGTATTAATGGACCTTTTTCCCACAACTCTGCACTTAGCGACTTGTAGAGTAAAAGATTTTTCATGCATTTCCAATGTAGTTAAAAATATGGAACTATAGCGTCCATGGACGCCAACATGGGTGACCTGAGTTAAATCCCATTTGCTATCTTCACTTCACAATTGTTACTAAATATAAAGTCTTAAATGTGTCAGAAATTTGTGCTAAATGCATATATGACCTAATAAAATCTAATAGCACACTATTGAGTCAGTTACTATATTGTTATAGTTTGACATTATATTTGCAGGTGAGTAGTTAGCCAAGCAGCTAATGTCAAAGATGGTCAGGCAATTTAGGCTTTGACAACAGACCCTCTTTTGTTGTTGTCAAATAATTATATGTCACCAAAATAACCATGATTAATTTATACCTAAATTTCCATTACTTTTTGAAATTGTTTGAACCTCTTTATGTTTATTACACTGTGGTAAATCGTTAGCTAGCAGCTAACTGTAGCTACTTCAAGTGGTGGTCACACTGGCATGTTTAAAAATTCAGTTGTTGATTGAAATAATTGCATACAAATCTCCAATCTAGCTTTGTCCCAAATTGATCCTACATTTATAATACTTTTCACGATTACTAGAACCCTATTTAACCCCAACTATTAGTATGATTTCACTTGCATTACATTAGAAGATAAATACATTTCAGCTGAACTTCAACAGCTGCGTATAGTTCAGCAGCTATTAACTAATTGTAGTTAGTTATTTATGAATATACTATTTTTTATTATTTTAATATGGTTATTACATATATTCAGAACATAGAATTAAAAACGTGTTAGACTCAAACTTTTTTTAACCTTTAGTAAAGTATATAGTACCCAAAATTACTAGCCCATTGTGTGTCGTGCGTTTAAATAATGACCAAACACTAAAACAAACACACACACAAAAACACACTGTGTGTCATCCATCATCTACCACGGCACCGTTTTGTGACGCTCCACTGCTTTGTATTGAGCAGAAAAGCTTGAGCTGTTAACGTGATTGTGTGAGTACAATGACACAGAGCAATAGCCGGCGTTAACCAGCAGTAGCAGCAGCAACACCTGCACGACCGAAGTGTGTGTACAGAAAAGTGTTCACAACCGGAGTGTGTGTACAGAAAAGTGTTCACAACCTAAGTGTCTGTGTGTACAGAAAACAATTTACAAGTGTGTGTACAGAAAACTGTCCACAACAATGTCGCTTTGTGTCTTTGCACATTTGTATCAACTGATAAACCAAACCCAGTGTAAAGCTCACATTGTAGATGCGGTGGGGGGGAAAAAAACAAACAAAAAACGCCTTTAGATATGAATTACAAACTTGTCTCGTCAAACAACTTTTTGCACGGCTGGCGGTGAACGGTATTTGCAAGTTAAATGTGAATTGTCTCACATTTCCCATCACGTCGTTATGCGCTCAGCTCATCTTCCCTGTGGTGGAAGAGTCCGGTGTATTTGTGTTGCACTACCGGGGGAAATGATCACCGAGCCTTTTCACAACTCGCGATGATGACAAAAAAATAAAATAAAATAAAATAATAATATGGCATATGTTTGTGTGTGTCTGCATGATACCAGTGTTCAGGCTGCAGTTTCAGAGTTACTGTTGCAGTTGTTTTGATAACGAGGCGAATTCAAGGTTGCAAATGGATTTTACCAGCGAGAAAACAGCTCTCTCTCTCACACACACACACACACACACACACACACACACATATAGATAGAGGGGGAAGGTTTAGCTGCAAATAAGGAAGTGCTCTGTGAGTCTGACCTTTGTGTGTAGCACTCACTCACACACACGCACACACCTGGAAGTACAGAGCAAACAGACGGCAGTAGTTGCAGACAGGTGGGCAGACACACACACACACACACACACACACACGCACAGACACACAGGGGGAAACAAAAGCTTTGCTAATAACTGACTGAGAAACTGTGGGCTTGTCTGTGAAGGAATAAAAGCAAAAAATTTTCTCAGTATATTTTTAAAAAAAAAAATCTCAACCCATTGTGGAATTGGTGAAGCAGCGTTTTCACTCAAGTGTCGCTGCTTCAGGACCGTCTCTTTCTTTCTTTCTTTTTTTTTGCAGTTTTCAGTCAAATCTGAAGTCATGGAGCGTCGTCACACCTCACTAAAGTTATTCTGATCAATTCGTTTTTGTTGTGGTCCTCTTTAAACAAACAAACAAAAAAAAGGGGGCTGTCTGTTGGAGGAATTCCGGCCTGTCAGCTATTTTTGTTCCTGTCTTGCTTTCACTATTTTTTTGTGAAAGGAGACGCTAAAAAGGAAGGAAGAGGAGAGTGGGGGTGAACGACAGAGGAGGAGGAGAGACTTGTAGACTGACAGTGTGTGTGTGTATGTGTGTGTGAGCGTCTCAGCCGGTGTCAGTTGTTTTTCAGAGGCAGCTGTGAAGAGTAAGTGTTTACCTGCTTTCACTTTTCGGACACAGACAAGAAGGGTGGGATAGGAGGAGGATTGTGGGAAAGAATGATAGTGTGTGTGTGTGTGTGTGGAGGGGTGGAATTAGTTGGAGGGATTTGTTTTCTAAACGTGTGTTGAAAGTGAAGTGAATCATTTGAATGTTGAATGTAAAAGGACGTCAGTGTCATTAAAGTAGAGCAGGGGTAACGACCGAGCATAAAAGTCACTTATCTTCCTATTAGGGTGAGGTGAAAAGAAAAATAGAGCAGAACAGACTTTCGTTGTAGGATTATACATTTTTTTAAAACACACACACACACACACACACACACTATTGTGCTCATGGTTTTGAGTGTGCACGTGTGCAGGTGCAAACGACTCTCACCGACCACTCTCCTTCTCTTCGGTCCCAGAAGAAGTGAAGAGTCGACATGGTTCGGTGAGTGAAGCCCAACGCCGCTCCATTAGTCAAACTCCGGTCATGTTCTCTGTAGTTTTTTTTTTTTTTTTTTTTTTTTGGTACAAGGCATGATGACAACTTCTCTGTTTCCATTCCTCCTTCTTTGTCTTTCCCCAGCTGTGGACTCGTCCTCTGTTCCTCTATCATGTGATGCGTTCAAGTGTCTGTTTGCGTAACGAAATTGAGTCACAACTGATGTTTTAAGTTCATTATTTTTGTCGCTTGGTTTTCTACACGTTGACCCTCTATCTCTCTGGAACTTCGTTTAAACCTTATTCTGCATCTTATTGAGGCAATGAAAGCTCCGGGAGTTTATGGTCATCTCATATCCATCCACGTGTGTCATTTTATTCTCCAAACATGTTTATATTCAGTGTTTTGCTGTGAATTCTGTTCTTAAAAGTTTGTCTGATCCTTTACCCTCAAACCGTGTCTGGTATTTGAATACACACGACTACAAGAAATAAAGAGCCTGTCTATAGAATCCAGAATTATAAGAGTGTGTTTAGGCGTTTTCTGGATTTGCTGCTCTTTAGACCCATTTCCAAAAGGTACATGTAAAAAAATCAGGTACAGGTACATGTAAAAAAGTTTTTTTTTGTTTAGTTTTTTGTTTAATTTTGCTTCTTTGGATCAGTTCAGAAGTGGCAGCTCATTTTTCCACTGTGTGCTTCACGAAATGATCAATGAGTATTTTCTCTTTATTTGTGCCGATGATTGTAGATGCTCTGTACTTTTAGTGACATGTATAGAATATATTTGCTTGATGTTTCTATTGTATGTCTATGTTAAATGCGCTGCGTTCATACTGTACGTGGGACAGTGGCCGCTAGTGTTTTATTGTTTGTGTCATGAAAACTTTTGGTTTGTTGGTTTAGGTTTGGTGTTTAGTTAGAGTTTGGTATTTTACGCAAAATATATCTCACTTAAATCCTACACCAGGCAATACAGCACCTTAAAATAGAGATTCTTGGACAGTGAGTCAGGTTTTCACAGAAAAATATAAGATTTCTCGTAAAATGATTTCAATGTGACACGTTGAATGAAATATTTAGTAATTTCACTAAAATTAAAGCACAAAAAATCTTCATTTTACAAATCTATAAATTCCAAATGTTTATTGTTAGTTTTACAAAGACATTTTTAAATTACCGCCATTCTGCAAATTGATTTATATATGATTTCTTTGGCTATTTTGTTATATTATCAAACAATGTTTTCTTTTTTGGGGCCGGTTGTCTGCTTATGTGGTAAAGTAAGCCATTCGATGAGTTAAAAAACATGAGAATAAAGTAAAGCTGTTGTTCCTGGTTGTGAGGAGACTGTCCAGGGTTTTCTGAGGAGTGCATTTTGACCACATGTCTTTAGAATTCTGTTTTTTTGCGTTTTTTTTTTTTTTAAATTTTAAATCCAGGGTGATAATATTCTGACTGCGGTCATCTTCTGTGTGTTCAGGTGGTTCCACAGAGACATCACAGGTCTTCAGGCCGAGGACGTATTGAAGCTTCGAGGTGTGCATGGCAGCTTCTTGGCTCGACCCAGCAAGAAAAACATTGGAGATTTTTCTCTGTCTGTCAGGTAATAATGTCTGAAAAAAACTCTAAGCCTAAAACTAAACCTTCACCTTTCCATCTTGTTTTTCACATCTTGAAAGGACACACTCCTGCTCTTAAAATAAAGCACCAGATAGAAAATAAATGAGAAAAAATAACTGTAATAACACACAACAGACTGTCGCAGCCCGATGCATACACAATTATATTCATACAGAAACATGTTCAAAATCTTTCTAACTTGAGCGCTTATTTAGATTGATTTTGAATGGGTTACATTAAATACTTTTAGGAATAATTCAAGTATGTGCCAAAGCACCAGGTGTTGATTAGAATCAAAATATCACAGTTGTCTAAAAATATCATACAAAAGTGTTAAGTTCAGATAAATGTGATAACTAAAATGCCACAAGGCATACACAGGAAAACACACATCCTGAGTCTTTCACACATTACATTCGATTGATAATGTATTTAGTACCTGTGCTTAAACTTCAAATGTTGCTCATGGACAGGTTGGTTACCTCAAAAGGTTGAAAAACAATGTAATTTTAAAGCATAAAAATCTGCTTTTTGTTCTCTTCATGTTTACTTTTACCAAACAAACACAAATCACACAGACACGAGGCTTCAAACTGAACCGTGATGCAGAAGTCAGTTACTTTATAGCTTTGTAACAAAATGATTATCACTGTGCTGATTCAGTGGAGTTTATGTTTCAAAACACAGCTGAAGAACACCTTTTTTGACACATTTTGCATTAGGTTTTAAGTCTTTGTTTCACTAATGTCCAATGGGCTTATTTTCCATTTCACTATCTTTATCTGACTTTATTTCTCTGAAGCCACTTTGTCAACTTACGTACAGACACAGTCTCACAACCAGAAAACTACAAAATAATTAAGACCCTTATAATATATATATATGTGTGTGTGTGTGTATGTATATACATGTGTATATATATGTTCTGTATATACATGTACATATACATACACACACACACAAAAAAAATATCTATAATATTAATCTCACAATGTCTGTATATTGATATATAACAATAAGGGTATTACTATATAACTGTATATTACATTATAATTGATGTTGTCTCTGTATATTACTATATAACAATATAACGGTATGACTATAGAACTGTATGACTATATAACGGTATAC
>JAPTHA010057600.1:0-22034 GCA_029814585.1 Gymnapogon annona | reverse complement strand
GGGGGGGTCAAGATGGTAATGCGTTTTTTCCTGTGCGTGTGCTGCAGTGGCTGTTGTGTTGAACTGGGCTGTACGTGTCTATGCTCTATATGAATCAGTAGTAACTCCTACGAGTATAGCTGTTGTGTGTAATATTTTAACTTTACATCACACAATGTTAACATCTGTCTGTAAATATATCATATAACTAATGTATGATAAAAGGCATTACTTGTCCCATACAAAGTGTCCAAGCATGATTTTTCCCGTAAATAACTCTAAAGGCTACTTAAAAGCAAACACTAATCAATCATTCCCGGCTCACTGTCTCCCTTTTCTTTCTCCCTCTGTTGCCAGTACAACAGACCCACTGACATGAGTTGTGGAGAAACGACCCCACCTCTCCTCCGCCTCTTTTCTCTCGTGCACTGTAATCCTGACACCGAAAACCGCCCCTCAGAGAACAAGTGTCAGCCTCAGAATAAAGCATGCAGTCGGTTCCCCCTTTTCCACCTCTGGTTAGCATGTTACAGAGTGTTAATGTTGATGGAGGTGACAATTTACTACACAATGATCACAGTGATGGCGCTTGTACCAGCACCTCACGGCCTTACTAAAGAGATAAGTGACTGATCTCAACACAACTGAGGGCAGGCAGATGACAGATAGGCACATAAAGGGACAGTTACTTTGGTACGCATAGAATAAGCTTGCCTACCAGATGTTCTGTAAGCTTTACATGTTGCATATTTGACTTGCTAATATGGCACTATTTTTAGATGTTGAAGCTTTGAACCTTTAATAGAGGCCTCATCATTTTGTATGCATATACTGTATTTGCATAAGATGCTTCCCAATGTTAAACGTTCCTCTTTGAAAATAATATTCAATCTGCAAAGCTAATAAAGGCTAAATTTGCTTCTGAAGCAGCCAGCTAGGGAAAATACTATTAGCTGCCACAAAGAAGAACCATGTACAACACAACTAAGTGGACCCACCAGGCGAAAACAGTCTCAGAAAAACAAGAGTTAGGAACTCTGAAAAACGAGGGTTTTGGAGCATTTTGGAAACACAACCAGAGGTATTGACCACCTCACATCCCCCACTGTCAGGTTGTGAAACAGCTCAAAAACATTTGCATGAAATAAATGGGAATCTCTCTCGTGTCCAGCCCTGCCACGGCCAAAGGTTTACTGTCACAGATGCATGCTCCATCTGGCCCTGCTCTCCTCATAGCTACTCTTTAACCATTCACATACACCATTGTGGGATATGTTGCACTGTGGATAATATATGTAAGTGGACTTTGATTATAATTTGCCTTAGTTTACTCTCTTTTTTTTGTTCACTCTAATTTTACCATCTTGTTAAATAAGCAGTCACAACAATCCTGGAAATCACCTACACTTCTTTTCTGAGCCACTTGGGATTGTGGGGCAAACAGGGTTAAAGGAGGGTCAAGTGGTCTTCTGTCCTGAGCAAACATGGACATATATTGACAGCCCGTGGGATGTCAGTCGTCCACGAGAACCAGAGTGACTTGCCAACATTTTCCTCCTCTCTGCGATTACTGTGACCCCCCTCACCCCTCAGCCCAAGGCTGTGATCCTGCATAGCCGGTATAATGAAGCCATATAAGCCTGTTATTTGCTGCTTTACAGCTTGTTTTATGAAGGTGAGCTGACAAGCAGCTCCCAGAATGGTTCCTGTCACTTTAACAGACAGCATTACCAAGAGAAAAGAAGTGTTGGGGAGGGAGGGCAGGGCAGACCGGAGAATGGGCCGGGGTCTTTATGTTAGCCCTGCCAGGGCTTTGATGGGTAGAGGTTTGGCTGCAGGCTATCACTGGTACATTTTACGTCTTCCACCTTTTGTCGCGGGGACATTATTGACGTTTGACCTATGTTCTTATTCCCACCTCCTCTTCACTAATCAATTACCACATCGATCCATTAATCAGACAGGGTGATGGCCAGTGAAAGGGCCAGTGGGTATGTGTGAAGAATTGTGGGATAGGCCTCAGGCTATCGCGGAGGAGGGCCTTGAATGGTGGACTGCAGTGTTCAGCATTTAGCTTAACAACAAGTCCTAGGTCTAACTTTAAAGGGATTGTAGTTGATATGAGTTTATAACAAAAGTCTGATTTCATGAGGTCTTCTCCTATTCGTGTCTTGATTTTTAAATAGAATCTAGCCATCAATGTTGAACATAGACTTCTGTGCCCTCATAGCTATAATAGAAATAATATAATAGGAAATGAGAGGGGGAAAATAGCATCCAAGCCATCAGGGTGAAAATTGGCAGGAAGCAATGTTATTAATGAATCATTACTTAGTGTGACTTCTGAAATACTGGCTCATATATTATCCACCACTACAGTCTGTCACTAAAAACAAGGAAGCTTTTTGAACGGGAGCAAACATGTTTCTTTTCGTCTGGCTGTTTCCATGGAGGTTAGGCAGAAGCATAATTGTGTTTAGCGCACAAACAAAAATGGATCAGACGCACAGACAGCCAACAGATCAAAACGGAAGCTGCGGGAGCGGAACCCACCATGCTTTGATTAGGTTTGGTTTGGTTTTGGTTTTGGTATGAACACACTAAAGCCATCACCCCAGTCCGTCTCTGTCCTTGCCAAGTTGTTTGCCAAAACAGAAAAAAGATTTGGGAAAGGAAAGTTATAGAGGAAAGCTGTGGGTTGTAACAACCCCCCCTTCAGCCTGACCAGGGTCCAGCAGACAGTCACCCAGCTCTTGTGGGTTTAGTCAATTGAGAAGACACTTCTTGTGTGGATTTTTCAATTCTTCAACATGTCATTTGGCTGGGAGTGCTATTGTCCCTTGCCCCTTTTCTCCCTGCTCCTTCTGCTGAGACGAGTCGTGTCATCCCCTCGTGATCAGCACTTTTGTTGCCTTTGTTTTTGGCCCTACCTCAGAAGTCCATCTTGTCTTTTATGTCCCTGCCTTTCATGCATAAGGGAACAGTTGTGGCCTGTTGTGGGGCTGTTCCACTGCATTTCCACCAGTGGGGTTTCCTTTCATTCTGTTCAAAGTACTACAATGGGGCTCTGAAGGCCTGAATGGCCATTGCGGAGTGCACAATCCTACAGAGCCCGCTCATTTTGTTTTGCCAGAGTCAATAAAAATGCTAAGTTAAAAGCTAACCCCCTTATGCCCTCTTCAAATGGAGTGACTTGCTTGACCTTTTTAAGCTTCCCTCTCAATTAACTTTTAATGATAAATTCATTGATTTTTTTTTCTCATGTAACTGTAAAATGAATACACTATAACATAATTTTTTGTTAATCCAGCAATTCATGAAATATGTCTCTCACTACTCTTAATATGTCTCTCACTAACATCATACATATGGCACAAACAACATATCTGTGCATGCTGTGCGACTCTGGTAAAAACGCAGATTAATATGAAGTTATATAAAAGAAAGCAAATCACCATGTAACGTTTGTGGATGGCAGCTCTTATGTCCTTTACATGCTCACTTTGCTCTGTCCTGAATCCTAGATAGAGACATTTCCTTTTTTTCTAAGGAGGAGTGGGATTTAACTATGTGGAGGGATGAAAAAAAGAGAAGAAAAAAGTCTGCTGTCGTCTCTGGGCATTATAGCTGAGGCCTTGCATAAAAGCATTGTGTGCCGATTTGTGAGCCCGGAGAAAGCCGGGGACTTTGAGGAGGATTACAGGTAGACAGACATTGGCTGCTGAAGATAACCGTCATGACTTCATCCTCATTGTGTAGATTAAGGCATAAAACCCAAACTAATGAGACAGGAAAGGGGGAGAAGACATTGATGGGAGGAGTAGGGGGCAGTGTTGATGGCGAGGGACATTGTCAACGGAATTAGCTTTTTAAAGTGAGAAGTGGAAGATGAAGGTCCAGTGGTGATAAAATCAGAAGAAGTGAAAGAAGAAGAAAAAAATATGCTCAAACCTCTGTGCTGAATGTTAAATGATAAAATTAAAAGCGAGGACACAGGGAGGAGTAAATGATATTACACGAGTGGAGATATTGCATTTTAGGAAATTACCGGAACAGCATGCATGGATGTGTACCAGCTTGCAGCAAATTAAATGTGTTTGTTTTCTAGCATAATCATCACACAGCACAGTCATCATCAAAAATGTTAGCAGATCCAGTGTGGTGTAAACTGTCATCCTGGTAAAACAGAGGTCTGTGTCTTGTAAACTCCAACCACCAATTGATCTAATCTGAAGGGCAGTGAATTACCCTGGCCTATACCTTTAACCCATTGCAGGGCAAGTTAAGAAAGCAGGAGTCGGAAAAAAAAAATTGAAGAAAAGTGTTCGATTTTTTTTCTTCTTTTCCTGTCTTGGGTGTCTGTGGTTAATTTTTCAGCAATTCTCTGCCATCCAGTTGGGTCCTCAGACCTGAGGCATTGTTGAGAAAAAAAACCTCCACAAGAAACACATACAGCATCACGCTGAGAGGAGGACCATGTGTGGGGAATGCCTTCGCTCTTTCTTCATTCTAAAAAACAGAAAGTGTCAGACAGGCAGGTGGACATGAAGCTAGGTAAATATTGATGACTTTTTGACCATTTTATTTCCCACCTGCAGACAGCTCTCTCCAGACGGCGGGCCTGTTTATGCTTCAGCTCCATCGATTTCCTCCCTGCTCTTTATTCATTGTTATTTTCACCAAATTTAATCTGGAATCTTAAGCACCACAGACCTCCGAATATTGTTTGCATATTAAGAGGTAGCTGATTATCGTGAGGTAGAAACACAGATCTTTAATTTTGTGCATTTTAGACACAGCTTCTGTCTGCATCGCCATGCTGGAGATAATTGTGGAAATCTACATATTGAAGGGGAAGCTGTTGTCGGGGTCTGTTCTGGAGTGGGCTTCTTGTTATCCTCTGTAATTCATGTGGTAGGATGAATATTGCCACATGAATTAGGCTATTACTATGCCAGGTGGAGGCCGGGAGAGTTACAAGAAATGGTGATCATCATGTTACAGTAATGAAGTACTTACTTCGGGCTTCCGTAACACAATATTCACCATCAGCCCACAGTAATTGGAAGCCTCATATTGTATTAGAATCATATGACAAATTGAATACCTATTGAGGAATATTGTAGTGGTCCTCCTGGTTTCTGTGTGTGTCAAATGAAATACTCCGCAGCTGAGATAACCTCGTTTAACATGGTCTTACTTTTTTCCTTGAGAAATATCGGTTGGTATATTGGTATTGAGGAATACCAGTCAACAGCACATGACGGGGGATTTGGGAGATGAGGAGATAAAACCAAGTAAAACACTATGGCACATGCATGCGTCAGTGACATTGTTGTCTCAGTGTAGTGAAGATAAGATGTGTAGTTCAAGGTGGTGTAGTTCAAGGTGGATTCATTGTAGTTGGAGACTACAGAGATGCCGGCAGTGAGTGTCAGATCATCAGATGACATTCTGTTGGACTGAACATCAGTTGATAGTTCTGTACCGGTGAACTGCTTTGTCAAAGGCACTTTCTGCTGTTGAAGGAAGACGGATGCATATCAGAATGTTAAAAAGCCGTACGAGATGGGAGAAGCACCTGAAAAGTTATCAAGTTAAGCCACTGAAAACTATTACTTGCCAGGGGGTCTGGGTAGTGTATGTACATGCCTGAGGAATTAATTCCATGTCTACATTAACATAGAACTCTTCATGTTCTCCCCACATTCCACCCCTTAACTAAGAGTAGGTCTGCCACTGTTTCTGCACTAATGAGAACCAGCCCCATCCGGCACCATATAAAGCCCCTAACACACACTTACCTCTGATCTCATACCAGTAAATGCTGTCACTATGGCCAGGGCCCGGTACTTTACAGCTAGTAGTATAACCACACAATGGTATGTTATCATAACCTTTCATGTAAAAAGAAAGAAAAGGCAAGAAAAAGGGGCAAATTGGCAATATGGGTGCATACTGCACTTTGGGGACTCTTAAATATAGTGTTTTGTCCATAAAGATATAGTCATGTTGTTTTCAGACACATTCTTCTTTTTATTCCTATTCATCACGTTTCAACTGATGGGATGATTACACACAGAGTCCCACTTACACTTTATCTATCAAGAAAAAAAATCACACAGATACAATAATTTCATGAGACAAGGTAAACATGTTTTTATTTCAGCTTCATGACAATAGCGGTGATGTCTGTAATAATGCCTTTTTATTATTGAAGTTCTACACTTATTTTGCAATCAGGACTTGTAATTGACTCCCGTGCATGAACATAACTTGTCTGTCCTTATTGTTGTTTTTCAGCATAGGTTGACATGCGTTGTATTACCTCAACTGTATTCATTTGTCTTATTATTAAAATCAGATCTGGTGTTTGTCCATGGCAAAAAAAGAGTATCCAAAACAATCCAGATGAAAATTAAAGGTTGAAAAATATAACAAATGAATAAACACCTAACAAAATTCATGTAATAATAACCTGCCTGTCATCACTCCTGACTTTTATACTTGTGTGATACTGCATGTACCTGCAGACACCCTGCATCCTGTCTGTTATCTAATATTTCCTTTGAGCACCATGCTCCATCTGTTTCCGTCTCTGTCCTCCTTGATCTAGATCTGCACTGGCACTTTTTTAAGCATTGACACTTTTAACACTTACGTAACGCACTGAAGTGAAAGCACATCACACACACACACGCTGCAGGGCAGTATCTATCTATATGATCAATTTCTTGCCGATCTGGAAATGGCTCCAGGACTATGAGCACATCTTCATTTAACTTGTAAGTCCATCATAGTTAACAGGCACTGCTAGTGACAGTTTTGAACATATCTTCAGCTGTGGCATTTACACTCTTATGTTTATTCCGTTTTTATACACAACCTTTTCATCCACAGTCTGATTATGGAAGTAACAGTACTGGCACTTATGTCCAGTCTACGGCAATTCACTTGAAAACAATGGATGATAGAAAAATTATTTCAAATCCTGTGAGATTGTTTTAAATGGTTTTAACACAATGTTTCTTTGAGTGTGTTCATAACTTCACGCAGTGATAGTGTAGTATGGTGGATTAGGGTCTACACTCTCTGATTACCTAGTTTATTCTTATATGCAGTGTTTGGGATCTGTCTAAATGTGGACTGTTGAGGAGTACAGTTGAACCTCCAGGTATCAACATAACAACATACCACAGCATTTCAAAATCCAAGTTTACTTTTATTTACTAAAAGAACGAATATTTTGGGCTATCATTCATATGCTATTATATATATATATTTTTTACTTTGTTGAATGACTCGAGATCCCATTGCATAGTGTGTGGTCCCAGAACCAAAGTGGCTCCTGCTCTACAATCTTCCCATAGATTTCTTCCATGTTGTGGCTATATTTCATTCTTTAAAACACTGTTGCAGTGATGCAAAGAGTTTTTTGGGTTTTTTTTAATTTAAATACCCCTGCTGGTGAATTTTAGTAAGAAATGTGACATAACTTAGTTTTAACTTTATTCTGTATTTAATAAACCATAAGGCAACCATTACCATTTTTATATTAGCCATTTAAGTAGTCCCTTAAATTGCTTTTAAATTTTTCCCCATGGGCATGCATGAATAGACTGATTCTGATTTGATTTAGCATTGAATAGCCTCCTCTCGCCCCCCTGCCATTCACTCCCACCACTTTCCCATTTTAATTTTGCCGTTTGCATTATTCCCTCTCTCGGCCATTAATTTTTGTACTCACTCTCTCCCTTAAGATACTCCCTGTTTCACAAAGGGCCGCAATTTTCATACAGTCAAGCTTTCAACTTTTGCTTCATTTTCTCCTAAAGTCTTTTGAGACGACTGTTACCTGTCTAATCGCCGGAGTGTTGAAAATATCCTGCTGAGGCTCTGTACCTGAAAGCACTGAAATGGGGGAAGCAACCTGAATTGGTTTCAACTGCCTGTTACAACCACCACCAACATCTTAGCACAGATTTGGCCTGATTGGGACTGGAGGGCATATAGAGGCGTAGTTGACAGGATTAAGTGGCTATTGAAGTGACTTTAGCTCCTTAACCTCCAAAAGACAAGAAAAGAATATAACACAGCCCCCTTTTTTTAACAGATGGAATATCCCACCTCTTCCTTTCTGTCTTTTGTCCTCCTCATGGCAAGGAAGAACACTGTCTAAAAATATGATCCTTGAAGGGTTTCTAAAAACCCGGTGAGACTTGGTTGTGGGAGATACGATTTCTCACTGTAATTAGATATATCCAATCCAGAACATCTAGCTCTTAATTAAGCCCAGTTGTTTTAAAAGCCAGATTGACAGAACAAATAATTAAGTCGTGTGTGCAATGACTATGATTATCGGCGTGTGCACTGTTGTGTGGGTGTGTGCTGATGAGAGGTGGGGTGGGGTGCGCTAGCCAGTTTTACTGTGTAAGTTTGTGGGCATGTGGAGGTGAGAGATGTGGTCATAAACATGTCAACAACTGGCCGATGTTATTACATGTGGCATGTAATTTAATAATATTTCATGTTCAATGTGTTGTATTCCATGAATAAAATTACAGCATTTTTTTGCTTTTATTTTGTTATGATGCACATATGTCATCTGTATCTCTGTATGCTTGGTGTATCTGAGCAACGGCAGTCTGAAACATGCATATTGGTGTATGTTGTCTCTGTCTTGCAAATGTCAAAGTATAGGCTTGTCCATTTTCTCACTGTGTGCTTAAACAAAGGGAGCAGATGATATGTGCATGTAATAATATGCAGAATATACAGGAAAATAAAAACCTAAAATGTATTTGCCTTGATTATTGGCCACTAAAGAATTGTCATACTCTGCTTTACCACTTTAACCACTGTCGATCTTTTTTTCACTTTTTCTGCTCTGCCCAGACATTCAACAGTGGGTCAGCATTAGCATATGAGTAGCCTGAGTATTTGGGTGAATTTGTTCCCAACAAGAGTGTCAAAGTGCAGGTTAATGTCTCTAATCCACTTCAATAGACAGCTGAAGGGCAAACGGAACACCCAAAACGAAAACCCTCCAAAACTTTCACTCTGTTCTGGAGGAAGTGCCCTTCTTACAGATTTTTAAATCTGTAAAGTAAACTCTGCATTTATATTGTGAATACAAATGCAGTAATGGCTTCATTGTATGTTGTCCATAACCCTTTATCAATGCCATAATGCACTATATGCACCAAATATGGGATTTTTTTTTGTGCACATATATGTCTGTGTACTGATATGCACATACAACATTTGTGTTGACAGGCACAACGGTTGGCTCCTGCCTTCAGTCTGGCAGTTGCGTGCTGAAGGATGGCGTCATCACCACCAGTCTGCTGGCCCCTCGCTGCGCTACATACCTCGCAGGGCAGTCCTCTACTGCCCTGGAAATGATGAGCGAAAATTGAGGAAACTGGCCTCCCTGGATGTCGACTGTGCCGTCTTAGACTGTGAAGATGGTGTAGCCCTCAGCAAAAAGGTACACAGATATACATGTATAAAGGAACCACAGCTTGGTAGGAACAAGTCAGCCAACAGCCCGCAAACACACACGCAACAGCTGTGCAATCCTGAATGATTTCAACAACACCGTCCTCCTTCAGACAGGTGCTTGCTCTTAATAACTGAAAGGAAAACTACCTAAGTGAGATGTTTAAAACAAGCACATTTCACCCCATTATAATGGTATAAAGGCAGTGGTCCCCCCCCTATCGGAGTCTTTTAAAACAAGGTGACCATGTCCCACTGGGCAAAGCGGCAGGAAAGCAGCAGATGCAGCAGGTTAAAAGCATTCTCCTCCCGCCCACACAACCTCCTCATTGGCTCTGCTGAACTGCCCATGAAATTGTGATTGGAGAGTAGGATAAAGAAGAGGCCCGGGTAAAAAGTTAACTAACAAAGGTTTTTAAGTCATGATAATAAAGATGATTGATATGGCTGGAGGCTGTTCCTGTAGCAGACAAAGACAATGAGATGATGACCTGTGTGACTGACAGGCTAAAACTGTGACCCTGCAACGGTGTCGGTGGATGTCAGAGCTTCAGTCTTTATTATGTGTTAGAAATGTGAAAAGGAATGTAGCACTGGTGCTGCCATTCAGGCTCATGAAGAATTCAGACGCTTGACTCTTGAGCTGTCACAAGCTGACAGCTCTGCGTCTCTATTTTATTTCAACTTAAAAAACCTTCTTTTCCAACCCATTTATTTGACATGAAATCCGAATTTTTGTAGTTGTTCCACTGTACATTTTGAATTGGACAGGATTTTTATTTTTCTTTCTTAATTTTTTAAAAAGAATTTAATAACTTTATCTTTATGGGGTGAACCTGGAGAAAACAACACGGTACGTGGTGTTGACGACACAGTGGAAATAACTTTAGTTTATATATTTAATACCCAGAATAATGTGATGAAACAGCCTTGTAACTGAATGTTCAGAGTTATTGTATCAAAAATACTGGCAATAACTTCTGGAAACCAGAGTGAAAGGGTTATGCAGTATAATTAAGCATGTCATTGTGTTCCCTGTCTCCAATCTGGTTATGTACAAGCACGTGCTATACAACAATACAAAGCAGGACTGATTTCAAGCAGTTTTGGTTTAAAAGTCTGTCACAGTGTGCAAAAAACCTGCAAGCCATTATGCGTTTGCACTGTCATACTGTGTAATATAAAAATTAGTTATTTACTCAATAATCTAATGCACTATTCCCACTGGCACCCTTTCTTCACATCCCACACACAATTGGAATCCATGGGGGTTGTTGTGTATTACACAGTTCTTTCCCTTAAGATGAGATTTTTTTTTTTTTGCCTTTTACTGGATAAGTGGTACCTGTTTTGGATCTATGTGTTCAGGCCGTGAGGAAGACGTGAGATTGACAACAAATAGATGGTATTTATTGTCAGTTATTAGAATCTATGTCTGTAGCATTAGCAGAATTTTCTTTCATTTAACTTATGTAACATCTACAATAGTTGTGTATTGAAGCAGGTAATTTCAGTCACACCAGCTGAATATCTTATTTCTGTCTGAGTACGGGCAGTATGCTTTGGCTTCTCCCTTGGATCTGGTTACATCTGTTTTATGTCCCACATTCACACTTACCAGTGATACTGTGGGTGTCAATGAGCTGGATCTTGTTAGAGAGGCATATTCAGCTAGACCCTCACTGCTTTCAATGACACATTAATGTAATAAAGTTATGTTATGCCATTAGACATTGTTCCATATAACAATGAATATTGTCTGATGAGTTTGAGAATTGTCACCAGTTTAATTCATTGATTGTTTATAGGTCCTAAAGATAGTCTTTAATGCAATCCCAATTTTCTGAGCTTTTTATTATATACTCACTCATAAGTAACTCTCCTCTTAATGGAAAAAAGTGCTATTGGGCAAGTTTCTAAATGCACTATATGTCACATCAATATTGACCCAATGCTGTATTTTTATCCCCTAACGTAAATTTGGTATTGGTAAGTCTGTAAAGATCTTCAGTAATGCTTTGTGAACCCCATTACCCCATTACTAACCTGCATTTATTGTGTCATTTTTAGTTCATTGGTGGAGTTGAATTTTAAGTGGCTTTTAGGACGGCTTTGTGTTCTGTGCTCGTACTGACAACTTCTAGTGCACGTTGTAGCTGCAATTTTATTCACCATGACAACAGCACAGTTGGATCTGCTTGTTTGCCAAGAGATGCCAGGCTTTAAAATTGTTTTTTTTTTTTTAAATGCATGTCTGGCACTTTTTAGTGAAAGATAATGAGAGTGAAGGGCAGACTGGGCTCACTACATGGGATGCTGATCCCCTGTTTGAGTGAAGGTGACAGTGGGTCAGGTGACACGTGAACTCAGCTAACGGGTATGCATGGATACACCTTAAATGGGGCGACTGCCCTCCCGCTCTCCTATTATGTGTTTGTTAATGTATTCTTTTCATTATCTGCCACCTTCACCTTTATAACAGGGAAAAGATATTCATGACAAAAACTTCCAGACGAGGAAGAGCCATGGAGATGACAGAGTAAAGGGTAGGAGCCACCTAGAGCTTGCTAACTGTCACCACAGACCCAGAGGGGAGAGGAGTCGGAGAGAGGGGAGGGAAGACAAGGCTGACTGCTCTAACACTCTTACACATATCATCATATCTGTATGATCAGTGGGGTGGAGGAAAAGGGAGGGCAGGTTGAAACCCCAGAGCGGAACTGACGGCTACACCTGTCCTCTCTCCTCCTCTCTCCCTCGCCACCTTGTTCTTTCGTTGTTTCGCTCCCTCGCTCGTCTCTCCTTTACAGGGTCCTCAGGGTTAAGATTGTTTATCTCTCCCTCTCATGTTTTCTCTCCGTCTCTTAGCGCCCTATGGTCCAGTATTCCTCCCGGTGTTTCTCTCTCTCTCTTTTCCCCACATGGGTCCCTCCATCCTCCCTGACTCCCCCCTGTCTCTCTACCGTAGAGATTCTCTCCTAATCCCTGGAAGTTTGGAACTAATGAACTCACTGCTGAGCCGCTGCCACGGAGCTTGGTCCCAAACTATACTGTACTTCACACTCGATTTCCTCTCCAGATGGCATGGTGGCGCGGCCGACACGGCGGGGAGCACCTCTTACACACCAGCACGCGCCTGCAAATGCACAGAAGCACACAAGACATGCAGAACAAAAATATGCACACATGTGTTGGCTTAATAGATAGACAAAAATACACACACACACCAACACTTGGTTAAAAGACTTAGTGCAAACCATAATATAAATATTTATTTAATAACATTTAATAACAACACTATCCTTGTTTTCATAGCCTGAATTTTATGTCATCCAGCAGGGTGCAGCATGTTCTTCAAGTCTAAAATAAATTGTAATTCAAAGGTTCAGGGTTTGGTTTGGATGATTTTTTTTGGTTGATTTGAATGCAGAAATTGAATATAATATTCATAATATGTTTTCATTAAAATATTTGTGTGTTTGTTCCCTGACAATGAGCCATTTGTATCTACAGAGGGAGCTGGTCCTCTTCCTTGGAGTCCACTGTGTTGCAATGCCATGTTTGTACAGTAGCTCGAACTGGACAAACCAAACACTGATTTTCAGCAAAAAAAAAATTACATTTTTGCATTGCCTTTACACTCATAAATATTAGCATCTAACTCCTTTTTTTATCCTCCCATAATTAATACATTGCTGGAGAGGAATTCTCAACAAAATGACAAAGTATGAGATTTTAAAATACCTTCCCATTATAAATCAGTTGTACAGGCTTACCTGTATATAAATATTACTATACTTATAGGTTGTTGTTAAGGGCTGAATATGTTTGATGTATGACTTATCCACACTTCTCCACTGTATTTTCCTAGGAGCTTGTTAGTAACGCTGTTGGGGAACCATCCGTTTTAATTTTTTAACTAATTTATATTACATTTTTCTATGGCAGAAAAATAAAGATTAGGGATTAGGTGCATTACCATAAATGTACTTAATGCAATGCATTTAGAAATTTAGCACTGTAAGAAAAGTTTTTTTTTTTCAGCAAAAGATTAAACATGTACATGTACATGTTGGGGGAAACAACCTTTTTGTTTCTTTTTATAATAATCCTGATGTGGCACGTTTTTATCTCAGCTGCTTAATACATCTAAATTTTAAATTTAATGTTAAAACGTGAATGAGGATGAGACAGAGATCACAGATATTTTAGATAAAGACAGCAAAATGCTTCTTCTTCTTCTTCTTTGTTTCTTAGTGCCATGTGTAATATAACCTACATTGACCTCTTCTGGTGACGCAACACCCCCCTTAAATATTTATGTGAAATTTACTCAACATTTAATGAGAACACTGGTAGTCAGACCAGAAACTGTCAGCAACAAACAGAAAGGTAACAACACCAACGCCGTGATGAGCGAAAACAAATGTACTAGTGTAAACAGTACTATAAGCAGTGAAAATACTATACGGCAGTGTAACAGTGCTATAAACAGTGAAAATACCACACATCAATGTAAACATCACTATAAACAGTGAAAATACTGCACATCAGTGTCAACAATACTATAAACCGTGAAAAAACTATATATCGGTATAGACAGTAAACTGTACTATAAACGGTGAAAGTACCACATATCAATGTAAAACAGTACTATAAACAGTGAGAATACTGCACATCAATGTGAACAGTACTATATATATAGTGTAGTGTATATATATAAAGACACGGATCAGAATCTGTCTGATTCTGAACTAAAACAGTTCACTTCAATTGAAATTTACTGTAAAGTAAGAGCCAAAGATGCAGTTCTCTTCTCTCACTGTACACACATAATGTAGAAATGACATTCGCAAAACCTGCAGGCAAAATGAAAATACTTGCTTCAAAACCACTGTACTTGTGCCCAACAGCAAACAGTGCTTTCAGATTATACACACGCACAGCGGTCACAACGCAACACAAGGCTAAATTGTAAACACTGCCTCCAGTGCATGCAGAATATTTATTACATGCTATTTCACAATCATAAAACAAACCTGTACATGAACAAAATGCACCTTTTTTAAACATTACAAAATCTTTAAACTTTATGAAAAATTCAACACGCCTCAGTGTCATGTTTCTGAACACAGGACTTCCAGTGGTATGTCGGCCAAATGCTTTTCTCTTTCCTTTCTCCTTCTTGTCTTTGCCAAATCGAACCCTTCCTCGTTGACAAAAATGTATTCATGGATTCTTTCCTTGGACTCCAGTTCAAACACTCGGTGTACAGTAACAGCGGTCTGGTATAGATTTGTACAGCAGGCAGCAGCGCAGAGAGTGTGTGAGTTTACACCTATGTGCTCATATGACTATTATAACTCTTTCACCCTTTCTGCAGTGGTTTCAAAGGGCGCTTTGTGCACATCCTTCATATGCGTTGCGATAGAGGACATGGCCAATAGTAGAAAGACTCACGGTCTCTGTATCTGCTCCGGTATCATTTTGAAACCCTTGTGTTCATTGTTGAGTCGTTGTGTCTGATTGAAGACAACAGTGCTATGTTTGTGTCTAAGTTTTGCAGCCCGTTTTCACTATTTTACAGCTCATGTGCATCACAGTGAGAAATGTGTTTTGGAGAGTGCGAATGTGTGTAGAGATTTGCAAAAAAGTGTGATACAGATTTGCAAATGATGTCTAACTGTGTGAGTCAACTTAAGGCTGTGCCAAAGGGGTGATTGATTTGATAAATGGATTTAAACTCCTGGACAGTTGGATTCAAGCCTGTAATACACATGAATGTCTTCCTGTGTGATACATATTCAAGTGTTAAATCACAATGTAATGAATCAAGTACTAATAATTGGATGCTGCTCTACAGGGGTATCAAAATAGCAGCATAGGCAGCTGTCCAATGGTATAACAAGTCCAGACAGTTTAGCATAGAGTTGCTGCAACACACAAAAAAATAATTCTGACTTTACAAAGACAGTATTTATCACGGTGCTGCATTTGTTGCTTACGTACTCAGTGAAGTTTGGAATCCATGGAGTAAACTTTGTGTCATACCAGCACCCGCCGTTAGCCATTGTCTCTCCTTTATTGTGGCTGACACATGATATATTACTTTCTCTGGTGGTAATGCTGTCAATACATGAGCTATGATCTATGCATGAACTGTATCTGACACCGGAGATTTTCAACTTAACATAAATTATGCAGCCCAACTGTCAACTGCTCTACGACCTCAGTTAAATGCTCACTGTATTATTCCAAAGGACACTTTTAAAGATCTGCTCTCCGTTTAAGTGGATTCAAATGACTAAGCTCTTGACAGAGAGAACTCTTGGGAAATAATGTTAGCCAGTTGAATTATGAATACTGAATATTTCTATTTAGAGGCTGGAAGTATGTGTGTTTACATCCTTGCATATACATGTACTTGTGTGTGTGCCTGTGCACTGTGTGTATACTTGTGTATTCAACACCTTAGATGACCCAGGAGACTTGAGAGAAACTCCCAGTCAGGCTGCCAAGACTCACACATGGGACGTGAGCCGCTCAGCCATAAAATAGACCCTGTCCCAGCCAGATCAGAAAGACCCTCCATTCCAAACCTAAGTGTCTGTCGCGTGTGTGTGTGTGTGTGTGTGTGTGTGTGTGTGTGTGTGTGTGTGTGAGTGAGTGTGTGTGTGTGTGTGTGTGAGTGAGTGTCTGTGCGCGTGTGTGCGCGCACACTAGGTGTCATGTGTCAAGTATCGATTGGAGCCCTTTGGGAGGGTATGATAGGTGAACATGAGGTCAGGGTGCATAGAGGAGTGATGACTGCAATGTGATTAACAGTCACCAGCTAGAACCACTTAAAGAGAGGACTAAAAAGGGCTAAATGTTTTAATAGTACCTCGTGTGTCTTCATTTTAAATTTTATTACGAGCCTGTTTTCTTAGATCATTTCATTATCTTTTATGTCGGTGTAGCTGCTTTGGGTCTAGTGCGCTAACACAGAGAAAAGGATTGGAAAATGCTGAAACATAGAACAGAGAGGTCCTCTCTCACTCTCTCATTATCCTGTTACACTTTGGTGTTTTTACTGGCAGAGCCACAAGCCTGCACCTCTTTGCTACGTGGGCTGAGTAACACACCAAAGCTTGGAAAGTAATCCCAGTAGATGAAGTGATGATAGAGTAGAGGAAAATATGATGGAATGAGAAGAACAGGAGAGGAATGTGGCAGATGTGGGTAAAAAATAAGCAAAGCTTTATGTCTCTCAATTTGCAAGAAGCACACAGAGTTTGAATCCTTTCTGTACACGTCTGGTTTCTCACCTCGAAGTTACCAACTAAGTATCACCATTAAAAGTTACAAAACTCGCATTAAAAACCATGTAGAAGAAGAAGAAGACCTTTATTAATCCCACAATGGGGAAATTTGCACAATTACAGCATCAGAAAAGATGAGAAAACTATACAGCGAAGGAAGGCATTATATAGAAATCCTTTACAAAAAATCTACTGCTTGTTAATAATTTGTTAGGATTGTTAATTCTGAAAATATCTGATAATTGTTTCAGTTAGTAATGTCATTTATGAAGGTAATTACAAACAAGGAGGTTGAATGTGTGTTTCAGTTTTAAATGGACTGCCTGACTTAAATAGATCTGAGGAAATGTGACCGGCATCATTTAACAGGAAATATATAAGCTTTCCATTCAATGATATACAATGTTAATTCCTTTCATTAAGCTTGTATGATTGACAGAATAGTTTATTTACCTGCAGCCGGACTGTTTTCTGTGTGTGTTTTTACAATATTTCCTCATTTTACTGTCCCCTGGAACATTTCTGCTGTTATATGTGACCCCTAACCAAACGTTATACAATCCCCAGCACAAACACTACATAGAAATATTACCAGTAATAGTGTCCAGTAGTATTACTGTCTCTGTCTCCTCTAATGCCAATACTGGCAATGCCCTCTCTGAATCACATTGTTTTATGTTTTCACTCAGAACCTCTACGTGTGGTCATGCGAATGCATATTAATTTGTGTTTTACATTATAACTGCTGTGGAAATTTCAATCGAGTTTCATTCATTAGGTGATACATGGCAGATATAATCATTTATTTTCCCATTCATGACTTTGTTGCTTTCTTCAGAAACTTTGTCGCTTGTGCAAAACCTTGTGGCGGACAAGGGCCAAACTTTTAATGACTTGGAATAAATAAGAAATATCATATTCTATATCTTTAGCTAGCAAAATTACAAACATAAAATCTATTTGAAAAACACTGAAATTGAATTATTATTTTGCCAAATTAATTCACACATCCTCATGCAGCTTGTAATAATAGACTGTAACTCAACAGCTATAATGAGGTCTTTTCCTGGCTCATTAAAGTGTATAAATAGTGTGTGTAAACTAGCTGTTTTCTGCCTCATGCTGTCAGTTTTGACCAACTATGACAAGCAGGTTTTATGATTTACACATTTCTCCTCTACCCTGCTAGTTATGTCTTGTTGTCTGCCCTGACAGGATCGCAGATAACACGGTGTGCCTCCAACTGACAGAGTGAAGGCCTGAATCTCTTTCTGCTACATCTCAGTTATCAGCATAGCCTGAATTAGTCAGTCATCTCACTCCAGCTTTCTGCAGTGCAGCGTGTCACTTGTCAAAACCCATCCACGACAACTTGAAGCTCGCTAACATACGCATATGCGCGCACACATACTGACAGAATCGGGTGAACAAATGTGTACACAGTCACACTACAGGCAGACAGCCTCCACCTGCAGTAGTCTACAGCCCATTTTAAATGGCATTGCAAGTTACACAGCAGGATGCAAAATGCCTGCTCTCAAAAAAAAAAAAAAATGGATAAACAACTCCGCTCTGTGTGACTCTTCACTTCACACACTAACCACATACACACAATTGGTGAAATAAAGGATAAGCACTCCACTATTTGAAGTCGCTATGTCAGGTAAGGGGTGTAATACATTGAAATTATTTTTGTGAATGTACAGCCCACCCAGCAACTGTTGGTGAATGACAGATTTGATTCTCTGATTGCATCCATTATAAGCTTCCCCATAGTGGTTGGTAGTCCTGAAACCAAGGTCTTTGCATGCTAATTCTTGTTTTTTTTTTATTATTTCCTTTGGTTATTCTTTTAGAATGCATTTGCTCTTTGGATCTCTCTGATTCACCATCTTATATCATGGGGAAATTATTTATTTACTCTCATTTCTACCCTGTGGACATACTGACTACCAGTGCACTGAGACCTAATTCATACTGAATGAAGGGACAGAGAGTGAGTCTCTACCCAGTCTTTCCAGAGGCGATGTTTGACGTTGCTCCTTTCAAACTGCACGGCGGCCAGGGTGGACATCCATGATCTGATGCTGGATAGGAAGGTGGTCCTGCTGTGGCCTGTATACACATCAGTTTGGACGCACCAGTCTGATGTGGTGTCTACAAGGCAGTAACCATGCTGTGTCACGTATACATAGCACTCTGTAGGATCCTGGGTGCCTTGGCTCAGGCTGTGTGTTAAGGAGCTGCCCTCACACTCCTGGAAGGTCAGCCTCTCTGCACTTGAAAAGCTTCTCATGTGCATCTATGCGTTCAATGTCCTGCCTGCCTGGCTGACTGCTCGCCCGCCTGCCTGCCTGTGTGTCAACCTCTAATGATGAGAATGATGGAGGGAATCAAAGAGGAGACGAGCTGACGTTGGAGCTAGATCTCCATGGGACACCAGGTGATTGGGGAGGGAGCTTTGAACCAACTTGTTGGATGGCTGTCTATTAATGTAAAATATCTCCTTTTCAAAGGGCTTTATTCAAGCGCATAGTAGCAGCACCCATAGGGGTCAAGGTGTCTGGCAGAATAATCGTTCTCTCACTTTACAGAAGAGGAGAGATAAAAAAGAAAGGGTAGTCCACAGTGACCTGGTCATCTCCTTAGCCAATCCTGGCATCATGGTTTCATTAATGGTCAAAATGCTAAATAAGGAAGGTGCAGGAGACAGTCCTTGCAATCACTTGTCTTAAATGTTTTGCCCTGGATGCACGGGCTCCTCGCATCCAGATGAAGATGCAGCCTGGGATCTGGCCATGTCTGTGACCTGTGGATGTTATAAAGCCTCTTTTTGATCATTTTTGGTTCACAATTTATTTAATTTGGTCAGGGGTCAAGAGGACTCCTGACATATGAAGCGACCAGCGGTTCTCTGAGATCAGTTTTCTCCAGTCACCGTGAACTGCGCGAGGACAGACAGAATATTATCCACCAAGTAGCAGGTTTATGAATAGTGAATTATGGCTGCGTAAATCGCCCCATCCGTTTTAAGTTACCAAGATACAGTTACAAGTCTACGTTGGCTTATGAGGGCGACAGTAAGAGAGAGCACAGGGACGGGGGTTATGGCAAAACTTGAGTAAGAGTCAAAGATCACAGTGCACACATCATACGGTGTGACAATCCCTCTTGTCTCATTCTATGAGGCAAAAGAGAGACATATGACACACAGCAGTCCAGCCCGCTCATGACCCCTATTAAATGTGAGCAAATCTTTGATATGTACTTTGATACCATATTTTATTGATACTGGAGGGGTTTTCATAATATCAAGTACAGTTCTGCATTCCAGGAGATCAGAGTCAGGGCTGTTTTGTCTGTTCCTTGACCCCTAAGGGGTCCCCATAAGCTGTCATTCTGATCCTCAGTTGATTCCTTCCACTTTGTTTTTTACAAGTGTTTGTGAAAAATGGGCCCTCTGAGATATATCTGTCTACGGTTTCTCTTTCATGCCCCCACTCAAATAATTTAAGGGGTTAGTGTACTAGTTATCAGCCTGTTTAAAGTTTACCATTGAAAAGCACTGATATGTAAATAAATATTTACATATCTAAATATTGTCAGTTGCCATGTTTGATGCTGGTGCTTTTGACAGCCATAAGCAATCACACAAACAGGGACAACAGTATTTTATAGATTGTTTTAGGAACTGGCAGCACTTGCTTTGGGTTGGGGAAGGATGGGATAAGCAGACTCATAATGTATTTATTAATGTTTAAATGCAAGCATGTCCTATTCATGTTCCTAACCTAGGCCATTTTAGTGCTTAAACCTATAAACTTACAGTAATCAGGATGGATCCCTCAAAATCTGTGCTTTTGTTCTTCTGCAACATCTCAGTCGTCCGTCTGTTCAGGAAAGGCAGAGAAGTAGCTGCTCGTTCAATAATAAATCATCATGGTTTACAATGTCATCATTTTCTCCTCGCATTTCAGTCCGAGGAAAGAAAAAGTCATCCTTGCATCACTAAGTCAAACAGTGTCACCATATGGCAGGAGGTCCACCATCTCCAAAGCCCTCTTCATGCACATTGTAACTGACAGATTTTTAATGAAATGAGGTGAAATTAAAACATCTCTGTCTGAGCATCTCCATTACACCTACACAAGCCCTCCATGGCTCCAGCCTGTGATCTGACCTGACAACTCCTAAGCTACTGTTTCCTCATGCTGCTTAACTCAGACCACATTTCTCCCACAGAGCCTCTCTGCTCTCACTTGCTGGACCTCTCTCCTCATTCCTTCTCTGTTTCTCCATTGCTCTTGCCCAGCATCTGGTTTGAATATAGCACTGTGTGCTACTGTGTTACTGATAGACTTTGGGACTATAGGCTTTGCTTTGATTTATTTTTTTCCCTCCTCATCTCTTTTTCTCCATTCAGCACAATGCTTGTTTAAGGAGAACAAAGCTGGGTGTGTTGATGAGTTGGAACATCATAATATTCTATACTATTGTATTTTGTAGCAGACACGCACACACACACACACACAGTTATCTTTTACTTTGTGCCTTTTTTTATTTGTCAAGGATCATATTTCTATCAGACTAATGTATGTTTTCAGTTACCAACTTTGATTACACATTTATGTCTCTAATGAGTGCCTATTTTTGTGATCATTACAAATGACAACATTAAAACAAAATTTTAACAAATATCAATTGCGTGCTGCAGAAAATAAATTTTCCCTCTGGGGGATTAATAAGGTCTATCTGTATCATTATTTTGGTAATTGTCTCAAGGGAAATTGAATTTTTAATGTATTCTTCGACAATTCATCCAGCTTTTTAAAACAATGAAAAATGATGTTTATTAGTTATTACAAATCACACCCCAGTGTGTTACAATAAATAATCATTCATGTCTTGGGTTTTTCTTTTTCTTATTTTTTCTTGCAGGCAGAGGCCAGGGAGACCATTCCCAAAATGTTAGTGGAATTGAACCTGGGCCGGACAGAGAAGTGTGTTAGAGTGAACTCCGTGTCCAGTGGCTTGGCCGAAGCTGACCTGCAGGTCATCCTACAAGGTGAGGCACTGCCTCCTGCCATCATGCTGCCCAAGGTGGAAGACACAGAGGAGGTGCAGTGGGTAAGCAATGTGTATACCTTGTCAATCTCATAAATACTTTTACAGTACAAGTTAAAGTAACCTAAGCAATATCCAGAATTAGGTGGGGAGTTCTCTTATACCACCATCCAGCCTCTTTACTCATAA
>JAPTHA010055400.1:0-13523 GCA_029814585.1 Gymnapogon annona | reverse complement strand
GAGGGGAAATTTCACAACAGCAGCTTAATACAAAGAGTAGAAAAAAAGAACAGATAGACAACAAACTGAAATCCTGCACAACAAAGACAGTATACATGATTGAAGTCCCAGAGATGATAACGATGTGTATGTGTATGCAGACACATGTATATATGTACACACACACATTATATATTTATATATATACAGTACATATATACACACACACACACTTCTTGTCAATTTTCTTTTTTTTTTTAACATCAATATCACTTGACACTGACCAATAATTTCCCTCTGCATCAAAAAAGTATTCAGATTTTTATTTCTTGTGCCGTACCTATGAAGATATCCACCAGCATGTTCAGCGTCAGGCGGGTTTGTTGAGCAGTTTTACCAAACCGTGCTCCAACCTTCTCGCAGTTCTCCTGGACAAACCGCGCGATCTTCTTCACATCGTCTGTCACGTTTCTTATCTTGTATTGCTGTACAAACACGTGACAATATTTGAACACTGGGGTCATGGCGGGAATAACCAAAAAAAAAAAAAAAAACCTTTATAGAAAAGAAATGATTCCTACGTTGGGCTTCATGCAGTTGTCACAGCTGACATCGGGATGTTCTTTGCAGAAGCTTTTGTTGAAGTTGAGCTCTCCAAAATACGCCAGCAGCTGAATCCTGCGGCACTCCATTGAATTCTCACAGAAGTGCACCATGCTGTGGAGGTTGTTGAAATGAGTCGCCTTGGCGTGTCTGTCGCCTTCTCTGTCCACTAGAACAAACAAACAAACAAACAAACATGTCACTGACAGACAGTCTTTTCTCTTTTGACTCACACCGTCTCATGAGCTGATGGCTGACTAAAAAAATAAAACAAAACAAAAAACACAGTGGAATTAACATCAGTGCAGTCTAAGGGTTCCCACATACTGCTGATAATCCTCTTGATGCGGTGAACGTCCGAGTAAGAATAGAACAGAACGCAGTGTGAGATGTCTCCGTCTCTGCCAGCTCTCCCAGACTCCTGATAGTAACCCTCCACTGACTTGGGGAGGCTGGCGTGGATCACGTAGCGCACATCGGGCTTGTCGATGCCCATACCGAAGGCGATGGTGGCACAGATGACCTGAAAGGGGGAAAAATTTTTTTTTACACTATACACAATAATCATTTACATGTGATACTATGGCACATATGCACATATCTCATAGTGAAAACAGAATATTGCAAGAAGTCTAAGGATCAGAGAGTCTTTAAATGTTTGGGTTCAGATTTCTATTATTAATAAGATTAATTTGTATTTTTGAGAAACTGACTAGATGTCGTTTGGGTTAATTTACTCTTTAGAATCATTGTGCATCCTCCATTTGCTGACGTCAAGCAAACTTGTGTTCACCCAAAGTCATCCTACTGTTGTTTTCTGCAGGACATAAACATCAAGGAATCCTGAAAAAAATACAGATTTGACCTACAATTCTAATTTATTTTTCTACTTATTTTTTTCTAGTTTATATTTCACTGCAAATGAATGAGTCCTTATGGCGTATTCCCTTCCGGGGTCGCCACAGCAAATCCAATTCACATATTTGATTTGGCAGAGTTTTTATGTCGGATGCCCTTCCTGACACAACCCTTGCATTTATCCAGGCTTGGTACCAGCACAATGAGACACATGCCCTCTTGTGGCTACAGTAGGCAGTAGCGCTGCAAATGTTAGTCTTTTACTTAGTTACTGAATTCAGACATTTCATGCCATTTCATGACATGTGCTGCCTGTCATACTCACTGTGTGATGGGGTGTAACCTCACCTGGCAGCCGTCCTGATTGATCCACTTAGTCTGCACATGTTCTCTATCACTGTCTCTCAAGCCTGCGTGATAGGACAATGCCAGTATGCCTGCTTTCTGCAGACTCTCAGCCATAGCATCACAGTCGTTACGAGACAGACAGTACACGATGCCCGAATCTCCTGAAACATGAAGAGATGCGGTTAAACATGGGACAAAGTCAGTCAAGTAGAAATTCTCAACTTTAAAAAAATAAAAATTCTATAAAGACAGCTTTGTTCAGTACTCAATTGTACAAAACGGTGTTTTTAGGCCATTTTAATACAGGATTTAGGATGTATCAATCAATCAATCAATTTTTATTTGTCAATTCACCATATAACATACAGAGAATCAAAATTGTGTTTCCGTCCGGCCATGCAGTGCAAAAAGTGTACAGTATAAATATAAAAACCTGTCTAAAGCAATAAAGTGCAGTAATAACATAATAATAATACCTATCTATATGTGCAGAGATCAGCAGTGTTAAAGTATTAAATATTAAAAATGTAATATGCTTTAAAAATGATGACATCTGTAGTTACCAAACGTCAATGTATTTCTGCACAAAAAAAAAAAAAAAGACATTGACAAGGAGCATTTTCCTTCACTGCTGAGAAATGTATGATTATTGTGTAAAAGCTCAAAACTGTGAGACTCAGAATGTCTTCATCTACAAATGTGATTGGAATGCTCAACAAAACATTAATGGGGCGGTGCTAAAAATAGACAAAGTTGTTGTAAATTATTTACGTGGGTAGTGCTTCTTGATCCAGCTGGTGCAGTCCTCGTCAACCTTTTTGGGTTTTTTGGGGAGCACCAAGTACTTCAGATTTGTTCGGTTGAAGCTCATCGTAAACCTGGAAATATGTCAGACGAAGAACGTTCATCTTATCTTGTAGGCTCAATCTAGGTAATGTGAAAATGGCACAGCAGTTCGAGACAGGACAAAGGCCCAGATGTACATACACCTGTGGACGAGTCATATTCAGCTGGTTCAGGATGTCCTTCTGCACACGAGGGGTGGCGGTGGCGGTCAGAGCCATCATGGGCACGTTGGGGAACTTCTGCCGTAGCTCGTGCAACCTCTTGTAGTCGGGACGGAAATCGTGACCCCACTGATAAGATTAAAGTTACAAGCGCATTTGAGGAGTTCTTTAGAAAATATATAAAACATTCAGAATTCTGGAAATACCGCTGAACCCACCTGACTGACGCAATGGGCTTCATCTATGACAAACCGGGTCAGAAGGCCTCGCTCGAACAGGTTCAGCATGGCTGAGATCAACCTGTTACTTGCACTGATCTTGAAGAGAAGAAAAGATACATTTGACTTGACTCATCAGAAAGATTTACGGACATAAAACCAATTTAAACAGAAAAAAAAACAACTTACTTTTTCAGGTGTGACGTACAGCAGTTTGATTATGGGGTCTTTTCTGGAAAGCTGCATGTAAATCCTTGAGGCTTCACTGTCACTTTTGTCTCCGGAGAGACTTGTCGCTGGGACCTGAGAACCGTCAATCACACAATAAGATCAACCAATAATGGGAACAAGACAAAAAATATTAAAACTATCCTCATAGTCCTGATTCGTACTCACATCCATAGTGGTTAGTTTCTGGACCTGGTCCACAATCAGTGATTTGAGTGGGGAGATGACTACAGTGACGCCTGGTGACAGGCAGGCAGGCAGCTGATAGCAAAGGCTTTTACCTCCTCCTACAAAACACATCAGTGCAGACAAAAACAGGCACGTTAACACCACGGGACGCTCTAAACTGGGTCATTGTCTTCTATTCCATGTGTGTTTGCTACTGACCTGTAGGCATCAAAACAAATGTATCTTCACCCACAAGTGTTGCATTAACTGCTTCCAGTTGATTGAACCTGAACTGATGGAGACCAAAACGCTTGTGAAAGATTTTCATCATTTCTTGTGAGTGGGAGAAGTTGAAGCCTCGGAAACGGTCATGGGCTGGGTTTCTGTAAGTGGGTTCTGCAATGGAAGGTTCAATAAACAAGACGATATTAAAATCAAATTCTAGTAGTCCGTAAGAAAAAAAAATCCAAGTTCAGTGAACTATAATCGTTTGGTACAGTATAATTGATAATTCCACTTAAATAATGTGAAACCCTAAGCAGTAGTTTTGGTGTACAGAAATATTAAAAAGACAGAATGATCTCAGTACACAGCACTTCTTTACATACACATGATATAATGTATTCTCTCCATGTAGAATGCTGAATTTGGTTTAGGGATGACCAAAATATTCTATAATTCCAATAAGGGTTTTGTCAGCTTCTACAGGATTGCTGCAGGAGATCAGTTTGAGACTTTTTAGGGCTGTAATGAATGTGAGAAGATCCATGAACAGGCCCTTTTCTTTTGTGATGAGGTCTTTCTTGAAGTGTATGATTATGGCTATAAAGTAAGTTGTTTTTTTTTTTAACATGCTTGTGACTTACCAGGAGAGCAGATCTTGGCAGGCTTTGGTGCAGGAGCAGGTGTTGCTGGTTTCTTCTCCCATGGAGACTTGCTCGCTCCCATTTTCAAGGTTGTCGCTGCAGGAGTGTTTAGTTGTGATACAGATGAGCTTGTGGGTTCATCAAAATAATCAGGAATATCCGAGTCATTAAAGTCATCAATGTCAAAGTCGTCAATGTAAAAGTCATCAGGATCAATGGCCTCTGATGTTGCTGTAGCTGCTGAGGGGTTAGATTTGTTCCCGTTCCCTCTACTCTGCACAACTGTCTCTGGCTTTTTGGGTGAAAAGAGGAGATCCGAGTCCTCTAGATCAGTAGAGGTCTTC
This sequence comes from Gymnapogon annona, assembly GCA_029814585.1. Lineage (NCBI taxonomy): Eukaryota > Metazoa > Chordata > Actinopteri > Kurtiformes > Apogonidae > Gymnapogon > Gymnapogon annona. Next base: position 8,904 of record JAPTHA010055400.1, on the reverse strand, counting down.
TTTGAATAATCCTGGTTTATGAAGTTTGTCGATGGAGGATCAAAGTCCCTCTCATTTTCTACGTACATTGTCTGATTGTACTTCTTATTGGAGGGCTTGGCATTCCTTACACTATCGGAGGGATCGGAATCATAGTTCACAGAGATGATCGAAGACCTCCTGATCTGAGGAGGATCCTGGTCGCTGGCTACTGTGGATCTGCTGGATGATAACTCACAGCCAACAGGGGACTTCTCTTTAAAGCTGCATTCAGAAAGGACAGTGCTGTCTGGCTGCTGCACTCTCAGAAAAACAGCGTTACCTGTTGCAAGAATTCTCTTCCTGGGGAAAAAAGGTAGACACGTGTAATAATGAACAGTGTAGAAAAAAAAAACTGTCATACAATTTTCAAAGCTAAAGGTAACAGACATATTCATCTACATGTACATACCTTTGAGCCCTCTTTAATAAAAGCTCACTGCCACATGACAGAGCGATAAGTTCGTGTTCAGGGATGGAATCAACCAGAGAACAAATCGTTTCCATGATACTGAAAAGTTGATCCTCTGTGAGATGTTAAAAACCACAAAGACAATTAAATGCACAAAGGGATGACTAATAAACAGGGACAAATGAGAGTGCTGAATTTATCAAGAGAATACATGTGGCAGTAAAAAAATTTTAAAAAGATGCACCACATACTTGTTGCGTTTTGTGTATGTTTATCAGCGGTTACAGTTTGGGCAGGTCCTTTTGAATGCACAAGGAGGTTGCGGTTTTCAGCACCATTTGATTTACTCCTGTAGAAAACAACATTATGACTGTTTACAACTGAAGCAAGTCATTTGGAAGTTATGTGTGACATTAGAGTAATGCAAAAATATAAGACTCATGAATTGTAATAATACATTAAGGCATAAATCAATGACTTATCTATGCAATGGCCTGATTAAGTAAGTGAAGTTAGTCATAACATTAATGATATACGAATCACATATAATTGAGATATGATAACTTTGAATCTCAGATAATTTACGTTAACTTACTTTGTCTCCACTGTAAAACTGGTACTAGGGGTCTCATCTGGAATTGGAGACGGAGGAATGTACTCCAAGTCATCTTCGGGCTCTGAGTTGTCAATAATTTTGATGGATTTTGAATTAATCTGTTCATTCTTAATGTCTAAAACAAAAAACAAAAAAAAATACATTCATTCTGCATTTTGTGGATGACAATTACAAACACCAGTGCACCCTGAGGAAATCACATTACCTCTCATTCCTTTAACCGGCTCAAGCAAAGAGTGTTCATCGTCTTCACTATCACTCACGACGGTCTGAGGGGGAACTCGTCTTCTTGTCACTTTCAAAGGAAAATCCTCTTCATCACTTTCAAATGGGTCCAAACTAAGAATAGGTCCTTTGTTTTTATCAGCACCAGAAACCACTTTATTTGTGTTTGCATGAATTTTTTCACTGTTGGAAAGATCATTCTTAGGTGGGCAATCGTTAGTTAAATCTATCTTGACAAGAGAAGGTCCGTTTTTGTCTTCACTTGTGGATCGTACTGTCCTGCTTTTCCTTTCTGAACTGAAGGAGTCATTTTTTCCTTTGACAGGCATGTCAAAGTCATCCAAGTCATCCCACTCTTCCACAGAGAATCCGAGAGATACATCCAAATTTGTGGAATTACTGCCATTACCACCAGTACGCTGGCCTGCAGATTCAGTTGGAACTGTAGATACATTTAGATCAGGCAGCACAGACGGAAGCTGGCCTGAACAATCACCTGCTGTGCTGATTGAGTCCAACTTGCTTTTTGAATTTACTGGGAAGAAGTTGTTGATTTTGGAATTTTGAGGTCTTTCAAGCTTGGTTGAAAGTGTCAGAGGAGATTTAGTTACCAAATTGTCCTTGAGAACATTGACGTTCCTGCTGGCTAAGACGTTTGCACTCATTACCTTGATTGGGACATCTACTTTGGTAGTCCCAGATGTGGATTTCTTCTTGAAAGAAAATATCCTGCAAATATAAAGACACAGAGTTATATAAAGGAAGTTGGTACATTAGGAACAGGAGCATCTTTCTGATTGCAATTATTTTTGGATTTCAAGCATCTTGGAAAACTTGTGGATGCAAAATTGTATTGTTAACAAAAAAATACCTCTTGCACTACAAGATGTGCTGTAAGTACAACATGATGTGCTGAAGATTTTCAGATTTTAAAGACTGAACCTTTCAAAAACCTATTTCTTATTACAATACTTAACCATTAAAACAGGTGACACCATACCAGCTCGACTTTACATTTATGAGACTATACACACTGCACGCATACACGAAAGACACCGCAATGGTTTTTATCATTTGCAGAGGTCATCGTCCTTCTTGGTAGCTCTTCCCTGTTCGACTGGACGGGCTTTTGAAAACGTTTCGTCTATCATCCAAGAGACGTCTCCACTTCTAATAACTGCTGGGGGAAACTGGGCTTAAGCCTGTTGCCGTACATTAATGTAACTGTCGTTAAATCTTCTACTGGAAGAACAGCATTAATTCATTGACGTTTTGCAGCACATTGATGCTACTAGCAACTTGGAGCTGTCAGATGTAAGCTAGTTGTTAGCGGTAGCTCATACATTATTACCGTACAATATAACCTTTAAAGTTTAGACTTACCCAGGTTTAGGTTTAGCGAGAGAAGGCTTGATTTGAGCAGCATTGCTGTGCCTCGCCAATTGTTCCTCCAAGTTATTTTGAGGAAGACCCGACATTGTTTTGTGTGCAGCCACTGTCTGCTAACAGACCTAGCTTACTTTATAAAGCAATGTCCAGCCTGTCGTAATACCAAGCGATATAACCGGTGACAGAAACACCACGCTACGCTCGACCTCGTGAAGTTGCAGCCTTTTCATTAAAACTCAACATATTAAACCAGCCGTAGAGTTCTTTTAAACGTAGACAACAATCGATACTGGAGTCTGATGATGGCAAACAAGACGACGGATTTTGCGCCCATACAATAAAGGGCCTCCTTATTGGTTAAGCACAGGCACCCAAAAGCATTGTGGGAAATGTATTGTTATGTCGTTCACATACGAGTACTTTTGGAAATAATAATTACACCGGTTTTAATTTTGTGCTCAACAATACGTACAACGATATATTGATATTACTTTCATAATAGGAAAAACATTACTTTACATTTCAAATTGTTCCTCATCACTAGATGGTCTTGATTGATATATTACTTAACTATGGTCTTCATTTATATATTAGTTGACAAAGCAGAATTTGTCGTTGTCATGAATTTGAACCAAACAGAGCCAGTCCTACCGGTAGGAGAGTTTATATGGTGGCCCCCTCCATCACCGATTTACATGCTCTCACACAATTAATCAAATAGCATTGCTTTTACCGTTGTCATTAATTGAAAAGATGACGTCATCCAATTTACATGCTGCTTAACAAATTCCACATAAACGAGGGCGGAGACCCCTGAGGAACCACAGGTTCTAGACGTTTTATAAATATTGGTGGGATAAACTCTTGTATGTTTATCACAGTACATTCTTTTGCTTTCTTGACATCATGGGTATGTGGTTCTATTATTTACCTGTTGCTAGGTAACCCCCATCACTGACAATTCTTTGATTCTGGGATCTAATTGTAAGGTTATTGTATTCCAAAATGACTAATTTCTCCCAAAATAGCTCCCAACTTTTCGGTAAGTCTCTTCCACAACTACAAATACACGAGTATGCCAGTTATTTGGCAGTATTATTTGTAGTAACATTCATTGGGTATTGCTTTCCACTGAAGAGTTAATAATAATAACTGGTTTTAATGTAATTGTGTTGAGATATTCCCCCCCCCCCCGATTTTATGGCGCCCCCTCGAGGCCACAACGCCCTTATCATTTGTTTAAAATTCATCATATGAATTTTAAACATATTGTTTGTCACACTTTTGCCTCACAATTACAAAAAATCAATTCAAGACAGCCTCAAACATGACTACGTGTCATTAGTGGTTAATTAAAAACCAGATCTAGACTCATACAGCAATACATCAGGGTTTGAACGCAGACTTTATTGGTCCATTTGACTGCAATGAGCAGAACAACAAGTATATAAGACAGTGTTTTTTTTGTTTTTGATTGAATGTTACTGTTTATCACTGTAGGTGCACGCACTCATCATTTCTTTGTAAAATGTAATATATACGGATTCAGAGTAGGAAATGTCAGTATAAAAATCACCCAAATCAACAAACTATTTGATGATGTTTCCTTTGATGCCCTTTGGTGCAGGTAATTAAACCACAGGAAATGAGGAGCAGGCAGCGAGTCCACACATGTTCTTCCCACGTTCAATGAGGAAGTATCTGTGGAAGACACAATGTTGTCATCGTTCTTCTATTGGTGTAACTTCTCCAACATTTTTTTTTCCTATGACTTAATTGGAGTCTTACCCATCCATGCCCCAGTCTTCACTCCAGGAGTTTTTAACTATCCAGTAGGGTGTTCCATTCTCCGCTCCGTAACCCACAGCTAACACTGCGTGGTTCACCTTGTCTGTGGTCTTGTGGCATTCAGTACTGAAAGCAGGAGGAGAAGTTCGATACAGACTTTTTACACACGTGACTAGGGGATGAGGAACTAAACATTAGCGGCTTTGCTCACAAAAAAACGCTCGGTCTTTGTTTGATAATACATAAAGTCCGGAAAGCACTTTATCATATCAGTCAGAAAGGAATTCAAGCTGCATTTTAAACTTTAGCCCATAACAGCTGTCATAACTATAACAACACTGTAATAAAATAATAGTAGCAGTGTGTGTGTGGACCTTTTGCACAATATGATCACTGTTCTTTGAATGAACTCGTGATAAAAACATGATTTACAACTTAAAGCTGCAGGAAACAAACATAAACAAGGACTCACACAAGGTTGAAATATCTTATAAATGTAATTGAGTGACTTATCTGATTGATGGCAGAGTCACAGAGTTTTTTTTAATTGCCCTTCCTGATACAACCCACTGCACGCTGTAGTCACGGGAATCGAACCCAGGTCCCCTATGCACCAGCCTGGTGCCTTAGCAACTGAGCTATCCATCTGTATATGGAACACTTATTTGCAATGATAACTGAAGCCAAATGATAGAAATCCAACAAGATGGAAAAGATGGATGACAGACAAAATATAACTTCAAATATAACCAATTGCCCCCAGTTAAATGCAAGTAGGATATAAAGACTTGGCTAATTCATGAAGTGTCATTTCTACAACCCATCTAACGCTCCTTTTGCCTATTTTTTATTCCCCTGTGTTTTGTTTGTTTGTGTCTGACAGAGCTATGAATGACTACTTCCTGTAGCCAAAACTAGTTAAGCATTTGCTAAGCTTTGTTCAGTAAACTATCAGTTGGACTGTGTAGACCAGGGGTGTCAAACATATGGCCCGGGGGCTAAAACCGGCCCGCCAAAGGCTCCGATCCGGCCTGTGAGATGAATGTATCAAATGCAAAAAATTACACTGAAAACATCTCAAGTGGACCAGACGAGGAAAATAGGAACATAATAATCTCTATAAACAATGAGAATGACAAAGTTCCTCTTTTATTTTGGCGCGTGTGCAGAAAGTAGAATTACATGAAAATATTTGCAATTTACAATTTCCCTCTAGCAGAATGAATAAAATCATATATCAAAAGTGTAATTTTAACCCCGGCTGGATATCTGAGTTGTAAAGGCACTGGGCTGGTGCATAAGGGACATGGGTTTGATTCCTGGGGTGAGTGTCCAGTGGGTTGTGTCAGGAAGGGCATCCGACGTAAAAATTCCTGCCAAATCAAATATGCGAACTGGATTTGCTGTGGCGACCCCGGAAGGGAAAAACCAGAAAGAAAGTATAATTTTAACAATATTCCTCCTGTTACTCAGTGTTATGTGTATTTGTAGATCCACTGTGGTCTATAAGTTGGAATGTACATGGGTAAACAATACACTGAAGTGCAATATTTTTAAAACTGCAGTTTTACTATTATGCGCTAAAACAAAGACAAATATATCATTTAAAAAAAATAATTCTATATATCATTTTGATGTTTGTGGGTTTTTGTTGTTTTTTTTTTTACTGGTTTGGCCCACTTGAGACTATTTTGCGCTGTATGTGGCCCCTGATCTAAACTGAGTTTGACCCCCCCTGGTGTAGACAGTATGAATCTTCACCTGGAACAAAGGAAATAAATGAAAGGTCTGTTTGCGTTCAATACTAATGGCGGGTCTTACCTGGTGTACACGCCCCGGTCGTAAAACATGAAATCATTGATCACCTCAAAGGCAAAACTGACCGGATTACGTGTAGCGACTGCATCCACCATGCCCATCTCATCATACTGCAATGGAACCAGACACATCCATCATGATCAGATGTGAATTTAGAAAGAAATCACTCCGACAAAAAAAAAAAAAAAAGTATTGACATTTTCTTACCGCCGTTATGTTCACCACCTCCGTCACAAAAGCAGCTGCCTTGCTTGAATTAAACTTACAAACTCCATCCTGATTAAACAGAGGTAAAGCGACATATGAATGAAATGACTGATTGAATTACCAATAATGTTGTTTACTGGCTACAGGTTAACAAATGATGTCATCACCCTGGCTGTGTATGGGTAGTCCACCTCTGTCATCAGTCCTTTGTTGTACTTGATGTATTCAAATGCATGACTGGGAAGGCCGCTAAGAACAAAAGAAAAAGATTTTGTCCAAGTGTGTCTGCGTGAATGTGCACATCAAATAAAAGGGAAACTAATGAAAAAGGGAAGCAGATGTAAATGTCTCTGACCCTTCACAGCCGTGGTTTTCAAAGTCCTGAGCGCAGTCCACCAGCTGCTGTTCTGACTAATACGATTGGAAAAAAACAAACAAACAATAAACAGAATAGTCACAAGGAGAAATGGCTTTATTAAAAAAAAAAACTTGACTCTCTATTAATTAACTTGTCTTAAACTTGAGTAAACACTGACGGAGAATAACAACGTTTGATAATGTAAAAGTAAGTCACCAGGGGTACAAGTTTCTTCGTGGCGATTGCGGTGACAGACTCCAAACATCCAGTTGTGGAAAATGTCCAGCAACTTCCACAAGAACCCTTAAATAAAAACAATAAAACACACACCGGATACAATGCACACACACACACCCACCCACCCACACACACACATACACACACACGCACACACACACACACGCACAAAATGCTTTCATTGAACTGATGTATGTATGAACGTGTGTGTAGGCAACATTTCTATTTAAAAATGAACCAATTCATTTATTCATTTATTTGTTTCAGACACAAACTATAAATATAGTATCACACACAGGTCATAATGCCTTTACAAGAGCAGTTATTGCATTAAACAAAAATACACCCAGCCACTACACAAGTCTGAAAATACTTTTTATCATTGTTTTTCTCAGTCTGTATTTTTAACTATGATGTGTCTGTGTCATAAATATATAAAACCTAAATTCTGTATTTTTTTTTAGTTTTTTTTACAAGTAATTTTATTTTCTCATACCTTATCGATTGTATCTGAAATGTCCAAATTGAGAATAGCGGAAAAAAAGAACAATAGAAGTCTGTAAATCTATAGTAAATGGTTGAAATCAATTTTAGCATGAGATTTATGACATTTCTCTTGTGTCTTTACATGTTTTAGTTTTAATTCTGTCATTTTGTGTTTATTGCCAGGTCTTTTTTTTTTTATAACTAACCAAAATGCAAAAATGCATAAAAAAAAACTGGAATAATTCCTTTAGCCTTTAATCTGCTGCAGTGATTACGAACTGAGTCCAAGTTATTATTTATCCATTAAGAATAAATCACGTTTGTAAACATATTCATAATTGTATATATGTACAAGTGTTTTTCCAGATGCTCAACAATGACTTTTTGGTTTTTTTTTACAGTAGGAATTGAACATTAAGGACATCAAGGTGCACTAGTCTCCTTCAGTTACAGTTTATCATGTTATTGCTTTCGTTTGTGTTTCAACTGTAGTTTCACTTCACTTTAATGCCACTACTGGATTTTACTTCTTCATTGTTGCGTCCCATTACAGAAATATATTGTGATGCTGGATATTAGTAGTGCCTTTAAAAAACGTACGTGCCACGGGTGTTAAAATGTCACCTGATTCTTCACAGGGGTCACATAATTCCCTTTCTTCCTCCAATCGATGGAGTCTGGGAGAGGTGTGTTTCTGCTGAGGTAGGTGCCTTTGGTGGCGGAGCAGTTCTGATAATTGAAATATTAGCATGTCATGCACTGATCTCTTTAACGTGTCGCAAGTAGAAATGTCTTTGGCACAGCAGAAAAACAACCGACCATACAAACATACATCTGTACATACATGCATACATACATACATACATACACACACAAACATGAACCATATAACATACATCTATACACACACACACACACATACACAAACATAAACCACAGCAACAAAAAAACATATTTATACCTACACACACGCAAATATGAACCACAGCAATAAACAAACATGCATTTATGCTTACACAAATGCAAATATAAACCACAGAAATAAACACACATACATCTATATATACACACACACAAACATAAATCACAGCAATAAACCAACATACATCTATACACACACACACACACACACACGCAAATATGAACCACAGTAATAAAGAAACATACATTTATACATACACACACACAAACATAAATCAGAGCAATAAACGAACATACATCTATACACACACGCGCAAATATGAACCACAGCAATAAACAAACATACATTTATACACACACACACACACAAACACACACACACACACACACACACACACACACACACACACACACACACACACACACACA